>JAQJVL010002024.1:0-128093 GCA_035578905.1 Stictocephala bisonia
AAGCAATACAGTACCAATTATTTATATTGTATTATTTAAATAGTACATAGTTTATTGTTTATATTGTTAAGATATACAATGATGCTAGTTTGTATTTTAAGGTTAGTTGTACATTTTTTCTACTGTTACCTACCTTTGTTTCTATTTTTGTGATAACACTGAGCATTAGTACTGTTAATGTTTAAGTAACAATAATACGACAAGTGTAAGAAGTTGAGTATTCTAATATTCATGGAATAACAGCCGATATTACTAATAAATGCTAATCTGATGAACAATTACTAAAGTCAATTAAGGTTGAAACCTTTGTAATGAACTTCGGCTCTCGGACCAAACTTACTACAATGTACTTGTAGAAGCGGTTCTGGGTGCTCCAACTCAGTTGGGACATTTGGTTCTCTACAGTTGGCATTGCAAAACGGTGTGTTGAAGTTGTAAACGTGAGAATGCGTGTGGAAACTGGCTTTCTTATATTTAACGTAAGATACTATATACAAAAACTATTTCAAAATACGTTTTTGGGACAAGCGTATGTCCATAATTTTATATATGTTAATGCAATAAATGACCAGTTACTAAGGGATAAAGTGTTGTGGAGATTATACGCCTCGCCCACCTTAATACCGCCGCCACGTCATCCACTCAGTGGTTGTTATCGGTTTGGACACCACTATAGAAGTCTGAGGTGTCCATGTTGGGTGGTAGTCGGTGTCCGAATAGAGAATAGAACTGAGTATCAATTAGCAAATATCCAGAATATGTTAATGGCATTCAACATAAAGCTATTACTGTTGGGCTATTAAAAATGACTCAGTTAGTAACAAAACTAGACAGTTCATCCTACTGACATAATATTTTTAATTCACCCAAAATTGTGTCAGCATCTCATATGTGAGAACAATGTGAGGATATATGTATAAAAAAGTTAGATCATGTAGTATAAATGTGCAGGCTAAGGTAAATATTGAATGTCTGAAGAATAAAAACATTTCAAATATGTACTTTAAAAACTAAAACCTAGACAATAATTTGTTTTCCTAACTGTAATATTCAAATGAGCTACTTCAATTTATATAATGGTCACAGGTGTTATTAATCATCACGAACAAGACGCATGTTACAGATGTGGTATAGATAAACTGTCTTCCCTGGTAATTTACTTTGATTTACTGCGACACTCTCCCTTTACATTGACGCACGATTGACAGGGTCCCATTTACTCATCCTTACAACACACTGGGTCGTATCTCCCTAACCCAACCTAACTAAGGAGCATGTGTGGATAAACTTTCTTCCCTGGTAATTCACTTTGATTTACTGTGACACTATCCCTTTACATTGACGCACGATGCACAGGGTCCCACTTACTCGTCCTTACAACACACTGGGTCGTATCTCCCTAACCCAACCTAACTAAGGAGCATGTGTGGATAAACTTTCTTCCCTGGTAATTCACTTTGATTTACTGTGACACTATCTCTTTACATTGACGCACGATTCACAGGGTCCCATTTACTCGTCCTTACAACACACTGGGTCGTATCTCCCTAACCCAACCTAACTAAGGAGCATGTGTGGATAAACTGTCTTCCCTGGCCATTCACTCTGATTTACTGCGACACTCTCCCTTTACATTGACGCACGATTGACAGGTCCCATATACTCACCCTTCCAACACAAACGACCCCGGGTGGTAGCTAGCACCAACATGTGTGGATAAACTGTCCTCACTGGTAATTCACTTTGATTTACTGTGACACTCTTCCTTTACATTGTCTCACTATTGACAGGGTCCCATTTACTCGTCCTTCCAACACAAACGACCCCGGGTGATAGCTACCGTCAACACGTGTGGATAAACTGTCTTCCCTGGCCATTCACTCTGATTTACTGCGACACTCTCCCTTTCCATTGACGTACGATTGACATCCCATATACTCACCCTTCCAACACAAACGACCCCGGGTGGTAACTCCAAAGTTTATTGAGGATTACTAAAAGTATTTTTGTAACTTTAGGAATTACAAGTTATATTCTTCACGTTATGTTATACAACCTTGTTATTAAAATACTGTCTTCATAGTGAATTAAGGTTTCTTTCTTTATAGGGAAGAATTAATATCTTCATCAAAGATGGAAAATAAAACTTTTGAGTCTAACTTCATTTACCCATCTAACTTAATTCTAAGCAGTGAAACAACTTATCAAATACGGCTAAAAATACAAAAACAATTATAAACAGAAAACTAAACTTTTTTAATAAAAAGGAGAGGCCTGCCTCCTTCCTAACTTGACTCTGCCCATCCTCATATGCTATTGTTCTGTGCGAGGAACTTATTCTGACAGAGTAAGGGGGTGAACTAGTACAGTACAAGGTGAATATTACTGATAAATCTTCCAGTCTAGGCCAGATTCGAACCAGCGCTATATCTAACCCAAGCTTTAAGTCCTGACGCCTTAGACCGCTCGGCCACCGGCTCGCCCAAACTACTCCATAATCATGGTCTAAGAGAGATGGTAGGCGAGAAACAGGGCAATATGCGATCCAAGAATCCATAATTTCAAGGAAAAATCCTCTCTCAAGGAAATTCAACTGGTGGGATTGATAACGGGAGCAGAAAGTATGATTCCAGACCAATATTTAAACAATTGAAGGGACTAGATTTTCCTACAAACTTACCAAAGTTGTTGCCAAATGCTCATAACACCCTTTCAATGTTAATTCGAATTGTCAAGACACAACTTTACGCTCCTATACTTTATTTACTTTACTCATTATTCTCACTGACATGCTCAATCTTCACGATCATCATCTTAAGAGACCAACATGTATTCACCAGCACACGACTCACCCATATTACGTTCAAGTATATCCAACAAAGCGTCATCAAGATTAATTTCGATTGGCACCCTTTGTCGTCAGGCAGTCGACTTTAGTAGTATAAACGACTATCCCGGGACATATTGGAGAAAATACAAACATACTTTAAATCACTACATTTACACAACGCATTCATTTAGAAGGATGTGATAAGTTTGTTTATAGCAAATAATGTAATATATTCTTAAGCAACCTTGTACAAAAAAACTTTTCATAAGTATTTTGTATCCAGACCTTTTTAGCAATTAGATGAATTTTTACCACCAGACCAGGCCAGTCCAAAGATGAATTTTATTTGCCATTGCAAAAACATCACACAAAACGAAGTATGAAATCCATTCGAGTGTTGATGATAAATTACGCGTATTGCAGTCATTGTATAAGCCGTAACAAAGCATTCGATAGCCTACAGTGTTTGGTAAAAAGACATTCATCATCTGTGGCTGACAGAGTGTGGCGTGTTATATATATATACAGCTGGATGATTGACTATTGATTTCCCCCTCGCTACTTGTAACCGTAACCGAACTGTACGTTATTTACTTTCGACAAGACATAATTCTCTCACATTGCCATCTATTACTTGTTTCACTTTACTAAGGCCATAGTGAGTATAACGAAAGTATTTCTATATTGAGAACAAAATATGTGCAAAAATATTAACCTATTCTTCAGTAATAGATCTAATTGAATGCTATGTGGGTACAAGTTGAAAAATCAAAAACTTCATAAACATTTTTTGTAATCCTCCAGAGAGCATAAAATATTTCTCTAAGCGTCAAAATCATTTATACTTTTGACTCAACGATGCATCTCAGAGGATCAAATAAAAATAATCGAAGGCTCCAACAACAGAATTTAAAGTAACGCATTAATTCTGTTGCTGAGAAATAAACAATAACTGAGCCATTTTTACAGCTACAATTTCAAAATATTGTTGGCACACCCTTGATTTATTTTCTTATATAGAAACATTTTCTCTTTTAAAATACAAATAAATATTAATGAACCAGATATTAGTTTATTTTCAACAAATTGTATCGTATTTTTAAGTACAAAATGTGTAGTATATACCATTATATTTGATTGCTCTTACTAACTAGATGATTTTTGTAAAATAATTAACATTTGTTTTTTATTATTAAACTACTTAACTGTTCTAGAGAGTTAGGATCTAAAAGATAGATAGTTGTTTGTTTAAAATCGCCTACTATTAATGAGTGGAGGAAAAGTGAAACAATGTTAAACCCCTGTAAATAACAATAAACTGAAAATAACAAACTCAAGGCAACTATAAAATCTTAAGCATCCTCTAGAAAAATAACGAGTCTTGTGTTTGAAATAAATTAACGACGTTTCTTAGTATAAGACAATTATAAAACATTTTATTACTTTTAACTTGGGACTACAAAGTCTTAAGACCGATTTTTGTATCAACCGACTTGGTTTTTCATCAAAAGTTATTGCGGAATAAGTTTATAAATAAATGAAACAAATAATATAAACAATCACGAAATCAATGGTAATTATTAATTACGATGTGTGGCAGGAAAAAGATTGATCTAAGCTGAAGAAAAAACTATATTTTTATAATAAATCGATAAGTATGAATATAAGTACTCTAACAAAGCTTTAGTTCTGTATAAAAAGCAGTCGGTCAGTGTAATTTACTTATATATAGGCCTAGAGATAGTACTAAACAATTTATTTCTGGGATATACGTCAGTTCATAAAGATATATATGATTGTTACCCATAAGAATTAATTATTTTTCTACATTAATATAAATTAAATATTAATCTCAAAACTAAACTATATTTAGCCCAGTAATTATTTTTCACAGTAATTTCACCACCAGTTGTGCCAACGTAATGAATCTCATTAACGGGTTTCTCTAAAGCGTTCTGTTCAGTTAACTATTAAATGAAAACCCGATAATTGGTCTACTGGCTTTAAAGAGTGAAAAAACACTTTTAATTGTCCCAGAAGTTAAGTTTCCCAGTATCAGCCAGATAGTTAACGATACAATCCAACTAATTGAATGTACGTTATTTTAAATGGCTGCAGAGAAAAAATTTTTTTTTAAATTTAAAACAAAAATACCTATATAATAATGGAAAGTTAATTTTATATACTTAATATAGTTTTATATTTGAACGATTGTGATAATATCGTTATTACGTAATAACGATATTATCACAGCACTCGAAGTCGCACTTGATAGGTGAGAAAATTTTCTAGTAAATTATAAGTTTGTATTAAAATAAAAAAAAACATTGTCTGCGTCGGACCAGACGGGGGAAGTTATACTTCTTTGGCCGTTCGCACACACCCACTCACACCCACAGATAGGCAGGATATACAAATGAAATATAAGACATTTTTCTCCGTCACCTCCGATTCATATTCTGAATCTCTTCTTTCTCCCCCCCCCCTTTCTCCGATGAGAACGACAATTATTTTCTGGATTACCGGTATAACTCTTCACTATATTACTCACTATCAGTTTCTTTGTGTACTAAATTATAGATTTATCACACACAACATTCACTACGGCGAAGTTAATAATTCCAGTTTTTTAATATTAATCAAATTCAACGTGGTATGTTCACAATACAGAAAACAAGACAAAAATGGATAAGAACAGCTGAGCGCAACAAATGTCCATCACGAGTGGCCTGAGAACTGCAGTGAAGGAGTACCTGACAAAAGGGCGTAAGGCGTGGCCTACTATGCGGGCCGGTCCCACGTACGCTAAGCCACGTCCAACGTATCACGCAGAACGCGTGACGCGGTTTCTCGACCAACACCCCATCCCAAAAGTATACAACGGGCGCAAAGAAGTATAACTTAAAAAGGTTTAGTATGTTTATAAGTATTTTACAGTTAATGAGTGAAACGTTACATGACATTCTTAACGATCTTATATTTAAAACTTATAATATTGGCTTTAATTATCCACAGTGATCACTATAACTCACTGTAACAATACACACGAACTGAACAGCTGGAACAGAACAGCATATATTGGCGCTGTTCACTATCAACATGTGGCTTGGCAGTTTGGGTAAGGATTCATTAATTCATAAATGGTCATATTAAATGAAATATTTAATATACTAAATAAATAACGATACGACTTTATTTTCATAAAATAGTAATGATACTATAGTAAACGATTGACTAATGAATGAAAGCCGAAAAGGATATAAAAATGTCCCAAATTAGATATGTCAAGAGCATCACCCTCATCAACATATAAAGCCTCTTGTTAGCTTAGAGGTTAGCAATTCTGCTTAATATGCAAAGGGTGACGGTTTCAAACCTCGGGAGGTCCACTACAAATTTGCTTGGTGGGTTTTACCGCTGTCCCATAACAACCTTTTGTAGATTAAGATAAAAATGCCACTGGTGTAAATAGACTAAAAAGAAAAAAAACAATCAAAATTTAAAACTATCCTATGATTAATGTTTGAAAATATAATAAAAGTTAAAAAGTAGGCATATAAGTAAGATTGAAAAGAGTTGTTTCCTTAAAATATGTACATATATTTGTATACGTATTTGTATACGAACATTTAGTAGTTTTATAACTTTGAATTAACTATGCACCTCCCATAATTTATAACTTTACAAAATTCAATAAATTTCTAAATATTTTTCATTAGTTTACAATAAAACTAATCAATTCGTTGCATTTATCGATACCTAAAAAGATATATTTATTAAACTTGGTTAATTTTCTGTGACAATTGGTTTAGTAAGTAAATAAATGCTAAAACAGTTAAATTCCGTTGTCATATAACATTCTTTTTTTTTTTGTGAAGTTGTAATAAAATGCAAACGAAACAGAATTGAAAAGCCTAATGTTATTCAGCACCCTTATTACTAACACTGAACTTGGTTTGGTTAAATTTACTCTCCCAATATTCTATTCATTTTAAAATTAATATTTTCTATTGTTTTGTCCTTCTTTGTGAGCACCATATTTGGCCCAAAATATTTTTATTCGTTAAAAATTGTATACATTTCTTTATATAAACATATTGTTAAAGCTCAATTTCTTAATTTTTTACTGTCTGTTAAATGCATATACTACTTTTATATTGTTAGGGGTTATATGTATACTTATTTTTTTCCGTAGTTCTTATTTCTTTTACTATTATATCCCTAGCTCAACAGACCAGTGTAGGTATGTTAGTTATAATTTGATATTGCCATAGGAACGAAAAAACAAATCCTCCATGTATATTTGAAATTGAGCTTTTATAGACTAAATGAATTAAACCTACAGTTAATTAAATATTCATATAGCAAAAAAATTACTGAAAATATGACCATATATATAAATAATATAGTTTAGGGATAACGGGGTCATGCAGATAACGGTGATAAAGATGGAGCGTGGGTTGAGTGAGCAGTCGCACTGAGCTAGCACACAGTTAGTTGTGGTTAGCTCTTCTGCTACCCCTAACCCCTGTCAGGTAACCAATATACGGACAGAGCCATATTAGCTCCTGTGTTTCAATGAGGTCTTGTACGCTCAATGGACATTTGTGGTTTTCTCAATCTACTTTTATTTAACTGGAATGCAATGTTTTAGATTTTTTTTAATAATGCTCATGATACTGGAATTATTCTAATTAATCTATCTCAAACAAATAAATCAACGTCTTTGAATTAATATAAATAAGGAATTTATTTTTATTGTATCAACTAGTGCTCCTAGCATATAAATTAATAGCCAAGGGTTCTAGTTACATTCATCCAACACAGCAATATGTACTAATTCATGACGAATTTTTTGTTGGTTAGAATAATTAATAAACTCATGTGAATGCTTAAATATGTGTTAGCTAGCTGTTAAATATGAGTTACTTAAACTTGATTGTGTAATGTCTTAGTATTATTCAGTACATTTTCTTCGATTTTATTTATTATATACATTTAAAAAAAAGATATAACAGTTTCTCGTTGCATTTTGTTATGAAATTGAATTTGGGAATCACTTAATATATATAATTAGTTTCATTCAAACTATTCCTTTGTTACTTTATCCCTCAGTAGCTGGCTTACAGCACTGCACCACTAATGCCGACTATTGGGGAGGGGGTGTTAGTAATCATCCCTTTCTTATTACCGCAATCAGTCTTTACATATTTGTTGTTGCCTAACACTGCTACAACTGCAGGGATGAGTTCAGAACACATCCTAAGCTCCTAGAGAATATAATGTTTAATGATTTGATTTTAATTTCTACAATTCCAGCCAGAAAATTATCTGCTGCCTGAAGACACGTAATTGCGTATTGGAGCAGAAAAGCAGTTGGCTGTTCCATAAAACCTATAGAGTTAAATGTTCCATTTTAGGATTAAAACACGTAATTTAAATCTCAATATGATGAAATTCCTGTGTAAATGTTACACCATACACCCATCCACCCTACACTGCCATCCTTCAACAGATCTCTCTACATACTTCAATTAGTCTTATACCTTAGTAAGATGCCCATACCATACCTTTATGAACAAACTTCTCGATATAAATACAGTACCCAATCACGTTTGTTGATTCGTTTTTATAAAAGTTTCAAATAATTATGTAATGTTTTGTGTCATAATATATCTTTACGATATCGGTAGTGTTTTGAGTTGAGAGCTTACTATTACATTTTAGAACTGAAGGAAGAGTAGTGAGCACTAAATATCACCACCGGAAATATTTATGGTATTGATATTGGTTTTATATACATCACTCTCGTGGCTTCTAAATGTAGACCACTTCATTTATCCACGGCATACAGTTATCTATACCAACATTTTAAAAATTAAACTTATTTTCTACAGGTTTTATGTTGCTTATTAAAAGCTAATTAGTTCAATACAAAAACCATACTAATTTATGTTGAATATTAGTAAATTTTTTTAATATATATTCAACAATGTTAGTATAAAATGTGATACTAAAAGAGTAAGATTCGAAGACTTGTCTTATTTGGACTATTAATATTTTATTTAACCTCATGTAAATAGTTATTTTTTAAGTTACATAACTACCTTTAATTAAAATATTTATGTATTAATAATGTTTAACGTTCGTTAACTTTCAATAATTCAACTTGTGTTGGTATTTTCAAATTGCACTCGATACATGTACTCAAAGAACAATACAAGAAATCGGGTACAATTTAGGGTCATAAATGTGTTCATAAAGTCACGGTACAGCCACAAACAAAATAGCAACTTAGTACAGCTAGATAGTATAGCGTTCAATAAATGAGGAGAAAGAGGGATTAATAAGACTCTTAAATATTATTAATTGGCATATTTTTAGTGTTGGTGGGCTTTAATGGACACTTTTTCACTAAAAATCAAGGAAAATGTTTTAAACGTTTATATTTAATTATTTTAAAACGTAACAAATTACAAATATACTCTCCTTTAAAATACAAAAGTATAAAACGACAACAGAAGTATCAAGAAAGATAAGTCGCTATATAAAAATATGTCTTCATTGCTAATCATTGTAATAAATTTTGTGAAATAGAATGGAGATTTACGAGAATGATCCCATGATAATTTTTCTTAACCCCTGTGAAAATTCCTCTTAGTTTGCTAACCTAACCTAACCTAACATAACATAACATAACTTGCTTAGCCTGTAAATACAGGCGTTAAGTAAGAATTTAAGTGAAAAAAGACAATATAAATAAGAGTTTAAGTGAAATATAAACATTCTAATAAAAACACATATACTACCTACATAAAATAAAATCGGCTCTAACCTAATCAATCATATTCTCCATTCCCCAACGCTACATAACCTCAAATAACCTGATATAATATAACCTAACCTATTAACTCAAGTAAATGAACCTAACAAAAATACCATATTTATTTTAAGTTAGCATTCCAAACGAAATTTTTCGGGTGTTTTATAAAAGCATAGTTGCTCCTAGGTCACATAAAGCTTGTTATATCTCTTTACTAGATCTATATAACCTTAGTATACATTATTTTAATATTAATATTTAATAATTGAAATACCCTTGTCCTGCAAAAACCCTGAGCTGCTTTGCTTCTCTCCTAACTTACTCTTTATTTACTCGTATATGAAATTCTTACATTACACAATTCCCAGTCATTAAGGTTATTACTTGGATAGTTGACTGATAAAGAAACTCATATTGATTGCTAAATACATAATTGAGAAAGTATACATATTAAATTACACAATAAAAGATAAAACTGCCATAAATAATATGATAAAATTAAAACAGAAGCTTCAGAAAATCGGATTTCATATCTAAGAGAGATATTCAAATTAGCTTCTGCAACAATATGCAAACACCACAGTCTTATCTTCATGTTTTATTTATAGCAACAGACTTTAATATCAAAATGCATTGGATTTGTACTGGTTTAAAAGTTAAGTGCTTGTTCTAGAACTTCAAACTTAAAACTCAAAGAGTTTTTAATTTAGGATTTATTTGTCCCTGTTAATTACATATCATGTTCAGCGCCTTATTTATTACTAGAAATATATATTGTCCGGTCTATTATTTATAGTCATTAATTATTAAACATAAAATGTACCATACGTATTTTAAGTCATATAGGCTACAGTTTATAAAATAAATACGACACCACTATTTACGTATTCAACCTGTTAATTACAATTATTGAAAAATTTCATTCAAAATTAAGCGTAAATTATATTTAATAGAAACAAGATATATTCAATAAACAATTATATCGAATATTGTTCCTAATGGTGGTTTGCCGATATTAACTAGGCTATAAATTGGATAATAAAAGTAAATTCATGCTTCCTGAACTTTTTTTTTTTAAGAGAGGCTGATCTCCTCTTCAGCCTTACTCTATCAATTCCCCATGGACGTTTGCTATGGGTGGAGAACTTCGTCAGAAAGAATATGGTATAGAACCGGGACAGTAAAATTTGAATATTAATAATATAAACTAACAGTCAAGTCATAATTCGAACACGCACTATCTTTAACTCAAGTACAGAGCCCTGCCAACTTAGACATTGATCGATATAATCAAACGAAAAACTGTTAGCTACGTATTTTTAATTAAATCTTTACATTTAAGTTCTGTCCTTAAACATAATTTGTGTATTGAAGAATGAATCTCCATTCCCAACTACATAATATTTTTTAATACAAATAATTGTTTAATTAAATAACTTCTTAACTAGTAATATGCCTTAACGAATTCGTAAAGGGATGTGAAAGCATTTGTTGTGAAAGTACAGTAACAAAATATAAACCAAGAATAACGAGTTACCTAATTTACATGTAATTATAAGTGTAGAGTTGTTGAAGCCTCCAAACTACCAATGAAAAATTGTAACGATATAAAAAATCATATTTGATCGTTTCGTGTGCGGAAATTCTAAATAAATCTTGTACAGTATTTGTCTTATTTCAGCTTAAAAGTATTGGAACAGATATAAGTGATTCTTCCTAAAAGATCGTAAGATCCTCAATAGTTAAGGATCTGTATTGATTTTTCGAAAAGGCAGATTATTTATAAACTAAAAATATCACACGTATATTTTCTTCCTTAAATACAAGGATTATGAAGGGTAATAGATAAGACATTCTCACATAAATGCCTATTTTATTGAAGTTTAACATTCAAAACTTTCGTTAATGTTAGCTCCTCGTATTAACGAATAAATATTTGTTTATAAGTTGTTTTCGTTCACTTTCCTATGGTTAAATATTTAAAACATTTTTAACTTTTTTATATAATTTATTTTAACAGTAAATGACAGACAGTGTAACATAATTCCACATCATGTATTTGAAAAAATAAAATTAATATTCAGCTAACACTGAAAATTAATCACAACTAAATTAATTTGCAATAAGCCTATTGTTACTTTTTGAAAACATAGTCATTAAAATATACTTGTGTACTTTTTACTTGATGATTAGCAATATAATAAAATATAAAAGAAAGTAAAACATTAACATTCTGAATGATTTAACAGACAAATGTATTTACATAAGAAAATTAGTAATAACTTTATATCATTTCTTACTGAACAACAATTAAAACTAATTAACTTCTTAGCAAAAAATTAATTAATTAATTTACAAGAAACAAAAATAATTATTTTGTTACTTTTTAAAGAGAGTTTGTTAAGTTTGTTGAAAGTTTAAGAGAAAGAGTTTCAATAAACAATAATGACAAACAAAGGGATTGCACAAAGTTTAGCTTAAGACAAAGCCAACAAAATGGTGCTGATTTATAACCAAAGCATCATTGTTTGTTGATAGCTTAAATCTGGTCTGGAATTCAATTCCTTAAACCTTCTTTGATATAAAATTAACATTTTTTTCTTAGTTATTGTTAACGTTGAAAAGATAATTAATATTTACTTACCATACTATAAATAATAACACGTTCACTTATGGAAACTACTCCTTCAAACTGTGTTCAAAAGGTTCCTCTAAGAAACAGAAATTAACTCGTTAAGTACTAATTTGATTGTAATACATTGTTGAAATAAAGTTATTAAAATATAAATTCTTCCAAAAAATAGGCTTCAATAATTTTATATAGCCAATAATATGTAGAATAAATACAAATGAAACTGTATCCCTGCAATGTATATTTTGGGATACAGTGTTGGTCGTAAACCAGTTTAAAAATGAGAATATACAATGTTCCTTCAATAATGACAAAGAAACTAAAGAGGGAGGAAAATTAATAAATAAGGGAGTATACATACTATTGTTAAACGATAATTTCATCATAAAATCATCCACAGAGTAGTAAATATTTAAACGTATTTAAACATTAATTCCACAAGCCATTGTAAGACGACGTATCGGAATTGCAAAACAGGAGATTGGTCTATAAATAGTTACACGATTTACAGGTGTAACTACATTCCATTCAAATAACTACTAAGGAATCCAAGGAATAACATAATCTCATGTTAGCAAATAACATTTCTCCCAGCAGGCCCACAGTTTTATATTTAACAAACAAGAAAATTCCCTAACGTCTTGAATTTTTTTTAACATATTTCATATTTGTATTGATATTTTAACAAGAAAAGATACTTCTTAACATTGTCTTGCAGCATTTTGTTATTAATTCATTTACATTAAACTAGCATTACAAATTCAAGTTGTATAGTTAATTTGCATATTTTAACGTGAATGTTATATTAATATTTAATTTCATTTATTAAAAGTCAAATTTTATCTCTAGGATGTTATTATGAAACAGACAATCATATTGTATTATTTAAGTGAATCGTTATTTCCTAAGCAAACTAAATAAACAATATTATTGTAATAAATCAATCTAAAATTATTTAGTGACCTCTTGTACATCGCTGGAAGTCTAAAACACAATACATATTATAATTTCGTTACTGTACTAAAACGATAATTAATATACATCTTAAGTTGTTATTATTGGAACTGTTCAGAATTAGTTATACATTCTAAACTCTTTCATAATTGATTATGTATGCCTTCAAGTGAATTGAGCATACGCGAGTACACTCCTTCGTGGAGTCATACAAAATTAAATATCATCGCCCAGAATTATTTTCGATGACTTCAAATATACTAAACAAATAAAATGTATAAAGGAACACGTTCAATTAGTGTCTATATATTTTCTTGGTTCTTAATAGTCGTCAAGGATATAATAGATTGGTTATTTATCGCAAAAAAAATGTGTAAAGTAGAAACAATTATTATGTTTTTTTTTTCATTTTTCAGTTATAATTTACTCAAAATAATGTTTTTCAATTTTATGAATCAACTACCTTGTGTGAGTGTTACCACGATAGTTGGACACATTACTTTATAGTATACTCAGCAAATACAATGCAGAAGCGACTCGTTTCAAAATAAAATTGCCTTTTTTAAACTTTATACTAGTTAAACCAAACAATCAACTAGTTGATAAAAGAATAATGTTTTACAATTTAGTTGGTAGTTTTGAGTTTAAAATAATAATTATAAAAAAATTTAAATCTTATCAATTTCCTCAGTACAAAAATTGTATTCGAAAATTAAATATCATTTTATTGTTTATAAGTTTGTTTAGTTTGTTAGAAAACAACTATGACCAAACACCCATTTATGACGTTTGTATTGTTGCATTCATGCATAAAAATAATAGAGATGAGGATTGTTTGTCAAGTTATTTAAAAGGTTACTCTCTGCACTTAAACAAAATTTAGTTTTTGATTTCTACCTTCACCTCCCACCTTTTTAGAGATGTGTTGTACGTGTTTGGGTAGCTGGATTACAGTACTACCCCATTAGTGGCGACCGATTTCGTATATAAAGTAAAGAAAGCGATATATTAAACTACTTAAAAAAAGTCAATCAGTGCTTTTATATAAAACAAATATTGCTTTATTAAACATGCAATTTGAACTATCATGACTCATAAAAGTAGAGTGGATTGATGGGCCATGCATTTTTGTAAATTTGAATAGAATATTTATGAACTTAAATGAAACAAAATGGCCTCATTGACAATTAAAAATAATGTATAAAAATATTTAGGGTAGGAATATAAAAACCAATTTTCCAATTAACCAACAATAAAAACAACAAAATAATTATCATGTCAAAATCCAAAAAAACTTTATAAACTAACTTTACTTAGAACATTCACTAGTTAAACAGAAATATTTTATCATTTGTTTTATTAAACTAATACAAAAAAACATAAGTTAATAAATGAAAACAGAAAGATTTAAAATTTTCACAAACATTATTGCACAGGTTGGATACACATGTTCTCATATAAATAAGGCTTAAAAATCAACAAAACATTTCATTTTTTAATATCTGTTGAGAAGTATTTTAATGATAAAACCACTTGGTTTCCAATGAACTGAGTTTAAGTACAGTATTTAAGAACTCTAAGGGGACAGCGATTGTCTCCAGCTATGCCTGATTACATGGGATAAGTTGACGTGCCATTGAACGGTCCAAGTGCTCTCTCGATTTTAACTTTACTCGACGTTAAAATGTTCAAGTCCGATAAGAACCAATCTAGATTGAAAAATAATTGTTTTATATTAAACCCCTTAATACTTAGCTTGCAGATAATATTTATAATGTACAAATGTATTTGTATACATATTTAAGTAAAATATGCTTTAATTTAAAAAAATCGTGCTTAGAATAATTGTAAAAAAAAAAAGTAAATTTACATGAAGTTATTTCACCTGTCAAGAAATTCATAGTATTTTGTTTATTTTTCAAATGAGGATTACTTTCCATTGCTATTTGTGTTTTATATTCCTGAAAATCCACTTTCAATACAAATTATGTTTACAATTTTATTGCATTCTTGTAATTGTCTTTAACTTTATTTTATTTTTAGCATGTGAATTCTCTACTTCAAAGTTTTTCGAAATTGAAAAATATTATTGGTTGGATAAGTTAAAACTTTAAAACGATTTTAAATATCTTCAAAATAAAATCCGTAAAGAAATGTTAAAGAACACAGCTAAACTTAGAAAACAAAAAGAACTGAGATTATTCCAAACTTGTATTAATTTTATTTTAATATAATATTTACAATTTAAATTAACTACAATTAATATTGTTTGTATGTAGAATTCTTAAATTAGTTTAAGCCAAGCCATTTATTTCAAGAAGCGTTATTCGAATAAAGCTGTTTTAATGCTAATAGCCTACATAGTAACTGATAAAAATAATATTCACTATACTCCAATATAAAAATTGAAATCTGTTTGTGCGGTTGTAAATAAAAAACCAGCTAAATGTGGTGAACTCGATAATTAGTACTTTTATTAAAAGTGGAACTGACTATAGAGTTTTTTTTTTATATAAATGTTAGCTAATTTATAATGTAGTACCTTGGATATACATATAATTACCGTTTAACGTTCTAATAAAATATTGGTATATGATATAATGAAGTTTTTGGGTAAAACCACTGCAAATACTTCTGACTAAACTGTTAATATATAAAATAACATTTGTTAGTAATTTACGAAATTGTCCTAAAGTATATAGTTTAATTGAAACAATTAACTTATTTTCAGTTTTTTATTGATGAGGTTCCAAAGATCTTCTAATCAGGATTTCAAAACTCGAAACTTTTGCTAATTAGGCTTGTTAATCACCCGTATTTTTGGCTTTGAGTAAACGCCGCTGCATCGTTAGCGCACATTGAACTAGATAACGAATGGTGGTGGAGGGGAAATTTAGGATCGACCATCCGCATTCAATAACTGTGTCTATAAAATTATTTTATAATTGTATAAGTACAAATTCTGAATCAAATTTGAATACTTTAAATGGTGCGTAATCATATCGTTTGGCCCGTTGTCCCATAATAACGTTGGTATCAGTGAAAAAAGCATATGGTATAAATGACAAAAAACAGTTCAATAGTAAATAGGCTGGTAAAATATTAAAAATAAATTTTTAATTTAATGAAGTAATCAAACTAAAAAATATCTCATTTAATGTATAACGTGTTGCACATTTGAAACAGCTAATAGTTACAAGTTGATGGTACTTAAAATGTAAGAACATTAAACCATTGTAAGGAAAGAGTAAGAATATTGCAAATATATTATAATATTGAGAATGTGTTTACCAAACAACCGATTTAAAAAAATATGTAAAATAAAATTTATGAAACATATAATGGATGGCATGGATTTTTTCCAATCTTGGTGAAGTGGAAACTCGTGCAGAACTAAAGTTATCAACCTTACCAACCTTAAATAAATTTATCAACAGTTCATCGACTTGTGACTGGCATGAAATTCTTTTACAGAGTCCTTCATGCCCACGCTGGTTCAGTTGAGACTATTAGTCAAAGATTTTTAAGTATACCTTTCAATCAAGAGATCTATTTGTTTGCTCACACTTTGGAGTGTGTGATTCAGAGGTGCTAGCATTGCAAACAGGCTTCACCACCTAGATTTTTTCAACAACAATAATGACCGGTTCTTAAGGATGCTGAAATCAGCATAGGATCATTGACTGTGTGACTAAACTCACACTCAGCCAGTAAACCCAACTTCTCAAGAGTTCCATGTTTGTGCCTGAAGGCTGTTTTGGACACGAGAGTTCAAATGGTCAGGGTAATGTCCAGTAAGGTATAATATATATACAGTATATAAATAATTAATAAGTTTACCTCACATCCAATAAGGTAATATTTTATTCCCAATCCAATGCCTCCACTCTTATGATTCCAGACGTTTAACACAAATCTCCTTAAATTTTCTAGAAGAAACCACCTTATATGATTGGAAAAATACGTTATAAATGTAATCAGCCAAGTCAATTTATGTAGTGTAAGGTATGTAAGGTAGTGTATGGATATGAGTTATATTTAAATCCAATATTACATTGAAGTAATAACAATTTCAAAACTATTTTAAATCTGATTTCCAGAATTTTTTTCGAAAAAAGTTTAGCAAGCAACTAAGCTCAAATTTCATGCAGCAGAGAACAAAATGTGCAGAAGGAATTCTCACACTACAATAAAATTATTTCATAATGTATTGCCTCCGGACCACTGTCTAATTTTATTAGAGGTTTATATTACCTTAAATTCCATCAAGTGGCCCAAGACATTGTTATATTTTTATACAGATTGATTAAAGAAAATTTATTTTTCAAAACATGATAACCTCACAAGAGTGAATAATTTATGTATTTTGGCTTGAAAATGATTACATGAAGTAGTACAAACTGGTCGCCATCTGACGACATCTTAGGCCACTTGACGGAATTAAGGTAATATAAACCTCTAATAAAATTATGTTTTTACTTATTTTAGTCAATGTTCACGTGAAATTTCTATCTCTTGTAATGACATTTCGTCTGTCATTCTCGCGGCGGACCAACCCAGATGTACGCAAGTATTTTATATTAGAGATATAATATAACATAAAAAAATGTCAATTATGTTTTACCATTACCTATATTATAAAAGGTGTATAAGGTATCTACTAGGTGCATAGTTGTTGAAAAAAAATCATCTAAACGTGAATTTCCTATATTCAATAAATTTGTTAGTTTCTTTTTTAAGGGGAAGCCAATATCATTAACAGAAATCAACATCATTAACCTTACTATACTACTGATTCATTGACTTCATTTCCCGTATGTTATTGGTCTATGCGGGGAACTTATCAGACAGAATAAGGGAGTGAATCAGTACAGTACCAAGTACTGATAAAAACTAACAGTCAAGGCCAGATTCGAACCTGCACAATTCTAACTCAGACTCAAAGTCTCTGATACCTTAGATCACTTGACCACTGGCTCTCCCCAATTTTTTACTAGCTATTTATTATTTAGAACTTCAGTCGACTAGCTTTCAATTCTAGGATATAAAATCTTTGTGATAGATAAAATAGAGTACATTTTATATAAACAATATTCATTTTATTACATTCATACATATTATATAAGTAAGAAAGATATTAATTTATCGATATCAAGTTTTGACTTCATATTTTTCACATTTTCAGTACCATAATATTTATCTCGTATTAAGTTGACTTAAGTTTTTATTCTATGTGATTGTGAACTTTTTTTCTATTAAACTTGGTAATAACACTGTATGTTTATAGGTGGCCGGGTGGGTCGATACAACTGTACCTCTGTAGGTGGGGGGGGGACGATTGACTGTGGAAGTTTTTTTGTGTAGACTGTTATTTTGCTGTTTGAAAAACTATGTGGAAAAATGTATTTCAATTGAATTTTTTTGTGTTCATCGGATTACAAGTTGTGAAGACAAAAAAAAAATTGATTCCACCAACACAACGCCAGCCAGTTCATTACAAAACTATTTTCTCTTCATTTAAAGCCCCGTTCTGGTAATTACAACATTGGTTGTTGCCCAATACTTGGTCAAAACATCAGCTGGACTCCCATACATTCTGGCTTTAAAATGTTAAAGCTTTAAATTTAACTAAAATAAAATGTTCAAATATATTTATCGTTTATTAAAGTCTTATACGATACACTTTAAAAAACTTACCTTGAAACAGATTTATATTAATTTCACAACATTTATGATTTCACAAATTATAATACAAGACTAGAAGTTAAATTAAGGCTGTTAGTAATTTTCCATGAATATTTTTCGTATTAATTTCATTTTAGGAGACACCACATCCATTTACTTAATATTCTAAATGTATTTAAAAAGCAAGATGTTTTAATTAGTTATATAATTGATAATTTCTATCCAAGAGATGTGTAACTTCTTATATATCCAGTTGAAGGAAATAGAGTTTAAGAGAATGTAATATAAATAAGTTTATAAGTCATTTATATATCATCACCCTGATTGAATCATGTTCGGAATATTTTTCTCAAATTTAAAATTATTTTCTCACAACATCATACGATATATCTATAGATTCGTCCATGAGGGAGTCCCATGTTTTGAGAAAAAGATCATATTCATACATTTAAATTTAAATTGTTTAACATATATATATATATATATATATATATATATATATATAGTTTTATAGTATACTTTTTGTGCCGTGCATAAACATAAAGCCACATTTTTTATCACACAAAATTATTTAATTAAATAAGATTTTTTTAGTATAGGACTTGCAGTCAATATCCAGAGCAATAAACGTATATCCTTGTACCCATTTATCTCTAGTTCCAACTTATGTAAGACAAAAATCACTAAATATCAGCGATTAAAGCTAGTTATAATAAATAAAGTGTGATGGCTTTCAGTATTTTTTAATAGTCAAATTTTAATTATAAATTTAATTCCTACATGCTTCATTAAACGGGTTATCACAAGGTATCAACAAAAAGTAAAATAAAATAAAAACATTACGTGGTTCGGAATCCACGTAAAGGTCCCTTATTCGCCCTTACTAATGGGCTATTAACAAAAATCTATTTCTAAGGAATAGTCTACCTTAGTCAGTAAATGACTAACACTCGTTCATATGCACTCAATATACTTATCTGACCCTCATATTCACTCATATCTTTATTGGCATGTTAGTGATGTATAATATATAATAATTAAGAAATTCCATGGTGTATATTTATAATTAATTTTATTTATTTATAAAGTTTCTTAAGTAATTCTCTTATCTTGATACATTCTGAGACCTTAAACTCCATTAATTGGTAGTTGTAAAGCTGTGTTGTATAAGTTATAGAATAGCCTTTTTTACTGATATGATACAAGTTAATGAATTTAAAATACTGCACACTTAACAAGACTATTTTAAATAATTAGCTTGTTAAAATATTTTTTTTGTTTATCTTTATTAATGTTTGTAATATTTATAAAATTGTGCTCCAACTAAAAACATCCACAGAACGTTCGTCCATGCTCTCGGGAAGATTTCTGTACAAACTACCACAAACTCGCATTACTACCGTAAAGCTTCCCTCGAGAATGAGAAGCTTCCCGTCTTCCTTCCCCTTTACTATGAGACCACATTTTGATATTTAAAACTCTCAGTTAACTGCAGGCATTTTCATAGCTTAAGACGTCCTCCGTATTGTGGCCACAGCTTCTACTTAAGACCCGCTCGTAAAATCAGTCTTACAAGACCATTAGAGCTGCAAGATTGAAAGACACAAATCAAAAATAACAATAACTTGTTATCAATGCTTCTATATATTCTTTTAGTAACTTCCCTTCGAGATATTGTTTTCACATACAGACTATCAGTGGTGAAATAGTTTAACCGTATTAGTGGCAGCTAGGCAGTTACTGGAAGCAGACCTCGCAATATGTGAAGCACTCAAAGTTCACTAAAGGTACGTATGAGAATCGTATGAGAAAAATAAACTGTAAATTAAGTTCTTTATCGAACAAGACCTCGGTAACAGTCGTTGTACCACACAGGGAAAATTCCTTTTCACTGAACGAAATAAACATTTAAATGTCTAAGCCAAATAATCTACTTAATATTCTGCTGAAGGTCACTTTTGAACCTAACTTACCGAGGGATCCTTTGGCAAGTAGTTGTAACTAACTTATCACGTATATTCCCAACATTTGACAGAATATATTTTTAATTAAAAGATCCAGTGAAGGAAAGGCCATTCACAAACCTATAGTCAGTATTCAGTGACTCCACCGACTATGGAAAACACTGATAAATCTGTTCAATGATTTATCTTAGAAATCCTAACTTATCTACATTACCTTCTGTATGATAATTAATGCTCTTTTGATACATTTATCCGATACTGGGGATTTTTAATACCGGATTTTTCTTGTTAAACATGATGAGACTAACCCCTATGTAATAAAGTGGTCATACCTGGTTTAAAATTAACCTGTAAATTTGAATTATTCTAAGGGGTAGTTCCCAAAAGTGTATCTTATAATAAATTAATATTTATGATTTCCAAAATTAAGAATATATTTTCTTGCTAGACTCATAAATAACTACGTATATAATGACTAACATACATTTGCTTCTGAACAACATACAAAGATTAAAACACCTTAACCTCCATACATATTATCCTCCAGGATAAAAATGAGAAAATAAAACAAAATGACTTGAAAACTACTATTTTGCTCAACGTTTGTGGCATAAATAAACTAGAACTTTTTAAGTTTACTTTCTGGTTACTATATTGTTTGACACAAGTAATATCGCATTGGAAAAAAATGCCCATTGAAAATAATATCGCATTGGGTTTGAAAAATGCTCAACCTTACGGTTTATCATCCTTAAGTAAAGAGACTTTAGTATTTTTCAAAATTGTTTCAATCCTTATCAGCATTAGTTATTCCGATCATTTATTAACTTACTATACATCTAAAAGATTTGTCATTGCCTTGTAATCATTTTTTACTACGAAATTCAAAAAATTTTAATAATTTCTTGCACATAATTTAGATGATGGAAATTCATGTTACCAGACTATTTCAAGGTACTAGGTAACAAAAGAAAGAGGAAAGCATTGGATGATACAAAGGCCACCTAGACAAAGTCCCCCTCCCTTTTGTATTTGACACATTTTCTTCTTACTTTAAGGTTGTGTGAATATAATGTGTACTTCAAAATATTAGAGTGTATCGAAAAATATCATATCTTCTTGTTTTAATAAATTGTTCTACTTTTATTCATCATCATAGGCTGCAAACTTTGTTTCTCATAACCATTTCACATAAATAACAAAAGTTAGGTTTTTCTTTATATGTTACATGCTGGCCAAACTAACAGTTACTTGCACAAAGTTACATATTCCATCAACCCTTCAGACAATCGTGCCCATACATATAAAATAGTTTTTCAAATTATTTACGCCCATCTACTTCAGCATATTCTCATCGTTTCCTTGCCCTTCAGTCACTTTCCTGTTTTAACTTCCAGTCTTCTACATCCTTATTTTCAACCCAAAAACATCGTCTCCATATTTACAAATCTTGACCAAAGGCCTCATCCCATTTTTTGTCATGTCTTCTTCATTTTAGTTTACCCATCAGAAGTATTATTCGTTCAAAAATAACACCATGGAACTGAATTAATTACAACAATTTCTCTTTTTTGATTATTTTTTTTATCTGAGGCATACAGTTTAAAAACTTAATTTTCAAATGTAATTTATTTTATCTGTCACTTAGATATAAAGATGTAAACTAGTAAAGAGTCCAACGTAAGTACCATTGTGTCAAATACTGTAAATTCACAAATTGAAAGTTGGGTAAATAAGGATAACAACCTAAGATTTATAAAACAGTAAGTAAAGCCTAATTTTATTTTATTTGTTGACAGGAAATGTTTTTTTTTTAATTTACAGTTATTGTTGTTTTATGAACTATAACTACCTTTTCACGCTGCTAAGATTGTTAGTAAAAATAAAGAATTCCGTATTATTACAAGATATTTAATCAAGTATAGTTAGCATTACACCTAACCCTCTCTTCCACTCAACTTTAAGGATGGTAAGTTTATTTCCATTTCAGTACATTTTGAAACAAAATAAAGCACTTTCCTAAGTGTGAGGCATAACTTTACATTCTTTAGGGCTCAGTGCAGCTAAATCGTTATTCAAATTTAAGTCAATATGAAATAAACATCGTCGATCCAAAAAGTTAGTCTTATCTTTTTTGGCCAGGCTTTAAGCGTGATGCGCAATTTTCAGTGTCGTTTATTTTCAACAGTAATATGTTTCAGCCATATAAAATTAGAACGGTCTTTGCCACTTGAAATAATTTCATATAAAAATAACTGTTTCACATAACTTAATTAAAATTAACTAACAACTCATCTTTTTGGACAATTATAGTAGTTTTTTAATTAGCATAATACTATTTTTTTATTTGTACTGTACTTATAGTAGAAACTTTTTGTAACTGGAATCATATTAGGTCATAGAGTAACATATATATAAGCTTTATTCGTCACAAAATGGTGGTGCTTTAAAATCTTGAACATAAGATCAGTATTGAAACTTTCAAGCAAATGAAATTTTGTCTACCATTTTGTTCAGGATTAAACTTTTGAGGTCAAATTTTCGGCATGATGTTTTGCTAGCTAAGAACTTTAAAATGGTATGAATATCGACCTATTCTTACAATTAAGATTTTCTTCCGACTCCCAGTGAACCGTCCCCCTGCGAAAGTAGTGGATCACTGAATACATGGTAAAATAGCTTTTTATGTCCAGCAGCAATGTGCAAAGTTTTGCACCTTTATCTGTAACGGCCTAAACAATATTCAACCATCTCCTGACTTTTGGAACACTCTGTGTAGATAGATGTTACCTAGGAATACCTTAAATTAACGTAATAACTTAATCATGGATACAATAATCACGGCAGGGTTAATGATTTTTACACAGCAGTTAACCTTATGCTACGTTCGTTTGTATATTATAATTTAAAATTAAGCACTATATCGAATTAAGGATATTTAATTATATCTGCTCTAATTTTGTATGAGATTAGTATACTTCTAATGTATTAAAAATGTAACGGCACAAAGGGTGATTCAGATACAGGGGTGTAAGGCGGTATGTGCCTATACAGCCAGTGAAGGATCTATGATGGAACATAACGGTATCTTAAAACGTCCACATGTGACAACTGGTTGTCGGTGGCCACAGCCATTTAGAAATGTGTGAAACTGACACTCCAAACAATATTATATTTGTATTCCTATACTATTAAATATTTCAAGTAAGGTTTTTATAGACCCTAGATACGGTCATAAAACCTAGTAATACAATATTTAAAAACGTAAAACTGAATTCAAATTTACTTACAGATAAGAAATGTATAGGAGATTTCATGGTTTTAGTTTTAAGTTGTAAGTGTACTTAATCAACTAAGATCTTTAAAGCAATCTACACCTAACTAAATCTTCCACTTAAATTTAAGGATGGTACGTTTATTTTCATTTGTCAATTTTAAAATAAAATGGTTTGCTAAGTGTGGGCTTAACTTTATACTCTTTAGAGCTCAATGCGTCTAAATATTTTATTTAATTAGATCGATTTAAATTAGCATTTACTTTTTTGGTAAAAAATTAGAACTGTTCTCTGGCACTTGAAATAATTTCATATAAAAATAACTGTTGCATATAACTTAGGACATTAATTAACAACAAATCTTAATTGTCACTTCTAATATAAATAATTCGCAGCTGGAACTATATTAGGTCGATTGAGTGACGTATAGTTAATTTAACAGTTTTATTTTTATAAAACAAAAATTAAATTTCCTGCCTCGAATGAAAAGATATCATTGTTAGCTTTAATTTAAATATGATAGATTAATTTGATGAAAATATAAAGTAATTATTATTACAATTATTAGAACATCAGTAATTAGGAAATGAATCTGGGGATGGTGTTTTAAGTTTTGAGGTAAGTAAAACACGTAATGACATATAATTACAAAATCTAATTTGTCAGTTATTATTTCATTTATTCAGATCACATGTACTCTTAAATCACCAAAAATACCTTCCATGCGGTTGTTAACATTCCCGATTAACAAACACATGAACGATATTTATTGCTCAATTTCCAAGAATTGACAATGACAATTAAATCGAGTTTTTTTTCGATGTACTGGGTAAGTTATTTCTGATGAACCTTGGCTCATGTCCCAAATAGTGTTCCTGAAGTTATGTATATAAAATATAAGGCTAATTACGATGACTTTTATATTAAAGGAGATATGATAGAAACTGGAAATTGATTCTTGTAAACTCGTGCAATTTCAATCAGCGACTGAAAAAATAAGTTACGTATTCATATATGTAAAAGATATAAATATAGCTTGAACAGTATTTCTTTACTTTATGGTTCTCTCTTAAAGTTGGAAAGGCTTTGATTACAACTTTACGGTAGTAAAAGAAGATATACGCAAAAGTTATCCCAAGCTTAACTTGGGACTAACGTCGGAAAACTCCTTAATTACGGATACATCAGCAAATTATTGTTTGGATTTAAGATTAATGTGTGATTGTAAAAACAATAACGCTACGTACTGAAGAGGGTGGAAAAATCTTTAACATCGTCACTACGTTCTAAGTATTAATGTAAGTAGGAATATAGGACTTAGAACTGAAGCAACCTCTGCCATATTTGTTTTATAAATTTAAAATAGAACGTAACAAGACTCATTCAACTCAAAACGGTTATGTTTATTTTAACGTATTATAAACCAAGCTTATAAGCCACAAAAAGAGCTAAAGCTGTATTTTAATTCGATTATAGTAGGTAATAGTGAACATACGATCAACAGATTCGATGTCTATTCCGATTACTCGACTTTTGTCATCGGTGATAAAACTATCATTGCATTGAGCATTGTAAAGCGTTGAGTGTTAAATCCTCCTTCGATAGCATTCATCCAATTTCTTATTGCACTATAGTATATTGCCCTGCTTTATGACTTATAAACATAGCATTTCTTTATATTTGGTTAGTATTAATGTTTTGTAAATTACTTTCATAGTTAAAAATGACATGACATTTATATATACAGGGTGTTAAGTAAAACTGTTTCAATAATTTGAGATGTTACTGTACAAATAAATATGAGCAAAAATCTTCATATGAAAGTATGTCATAAAACCTTTAGTTATCCGTATATCTGTCTGTATACGTTTTTACATAAAAATTCATAACTTTGGATCCACTGAAGGTACAATTGTGAAACTTCATGATTGTACTACTCTATAGTAGTTCTATTTTTTTTAAATATAAAAATAAATCTTCACCCGTTTCAAAATGGCGGACGTTTAATTTTTTCTAACTTAAATATTTAAAAACTGACTAATTTTACAAACAAAATGCAAGAATAATGTTTGTACAATTTTACAGTTTTTAGATATTTCAGTTAGAAAAAATTAAACGTCAGCCATTTGGAAACGGGTGAAGATTTATTTTTATAATTAAAAAAGAAAGCTTAACTCCTATAGTGTAGTACAATCGTGAAGTTTCACAATTGTACCTTCAGTGGATCTAAAGTTATGAATTTTTATGTAAAAAACGCATATAGACAGGTAGACGGAAAACTAAAGATTTCAAGACATACCTTCATATGAAGTTTTTTGCTCATTTTTATTTTTAGAATAACATCTCAAACTATTGAAACAGTTTAACTGAACACCCTGTATATGGCGGAGTGCTGTAAGCCAGCTACTTGGGGACAAAGTGTTGAAGATATTGCAGGTGATAGGGTTCTATACTTGGTCTGTCACGGCGTCCACTCAATGGTTGCCATCGACCTCGACACTACTAGAGAAGTATGGGGTGTCCATGTTGGACGATAGTCACTATTCAGATTTTGTGTTGGGAAGTGAACTTAGTGTCAAGGTTTTCAGTTAGCTGAAAATCAGACCACCACTACGTGGTTAGGACCTCCATTAGTTCCTCTGGTTATATAGCTATTAATAAACAGCTCTTTCTCGGACAAACTCGATCTGTGTAAGTAACAATGACTACTCGCGTTCATCTACTTTCATTATACTCAAATGCCTGTCATATTCATCCATATATTGACGATCGGCGCATTTTTAATGAATAATTAATATAAAACCATTTATTTTCTAGTGTGTATAGAAACCCCTTTTCACTAAAAGATGGCATCACAGGTTCTGACCTTCGCATTTTATTTTATAACCTGCATATCACAGAGTGGTACAGTGGACTCGTGACTATCAGGATCGATGCGTTTGCCTTCATTTACAACACACGTTACCACTATAAACGTAAGTAGTGCAAATCCGATGTGGCACCTTTATTTTATCTGGATAAGGCGTATTCCGGATAGTCACTATCCATATACTCACGATTAAACTTTGTTATCATATTTATAGAACTATTACCCATTGTTAATGTTACGCTGTTAACCAACAACACTCTTTATTAACTTTTAAAACATTTAATCATATCTTACAAAAGACAATATTTTTTTCGATTGCTAATAATATAATATTTATTTTACAATAAATTAACAGTTTTGCTAATGGATTGAGCGTGTGTACAGCTTACGCATACGTACGAGTACATTAGTTAGTTAAAATGTTTACTAGTACTTAAACTTGTAATAATAGCGAAAGAACAATTTTTTCAGATATTTCGTTTATTTAAATACTAAGATAAATAATATAAAATGCCATGATTATAATTACTTTTAAAACATTTAGCAATATAAATAATGGTTTTCAAAACATTTCACGACTAGTCAAAATATAATATAGTAAACAATAGTTTAGAGATTTTCAAAGAGGTTTTCAAAACATAACTCGATTGCGTTGAAAACGATCAGACTTTTACTGCATTTCTCCTTTGTGTTTTATTACCTACCGTTGGTAATGGATTTACACGATGGTGCATTTCCATCATTTTCTCATTATAACGAGGGATTATTTGTAATGATTCTCTTGTGGATTCGTTTCTTAATGAAGGCTTTGTCGAGGAAATCCGTACAACTGCTTCAAGTGAAATGAGTTTAACGAGTGCTCTTTCAATGATTAATAGTAACTATTGTAAAAAGATTAATTTCCACATTTTTTATATGACTTGTAACAGCTAGAAATGGTTTTAAAGTACCATGTAGGATATAGAATATACTGTATCTTTTAAAATTTATAGTTTGGAATTATTGTAAGCATTAATAATAATCGTAAACAAAAATAGATCAGATTAAAAAATTTAAAACAGTACTGGTAGACCTTATACATTTCACAGATCACAAACAAAAATACAACTCTGCTTGTTATTTTGCTATATACGTTTAAGTTAAACAAGAGCAATTATAATGATTTAGGACATCCTAATTAATAAAATGAGCTGCATAGAAAGTATTTCTTCATAACACAAATAGGCTGGTTTTTATAAACACATATCCATAGACTCGAGTCAACTAGGAAGCCTTATTAAATACAATGTCACTGATTGAGGCAATAAATACGATATTAATGGAAATCAAAAACAGCAAGAACAAAGTTCATTTCGGTTATTCTGCCTTTAAATAGTCTTCCTCTCACTCAGTAATTCATTTATATAGATTATGCTTAAGAATACCCTCACATATCTAAAAATACGTTGCAATATTATTTGAATCGATTTTAATTGTCCATGAATGCAATAGTGACTAAGTGCAGATGTAACGCTTTTTATACAATGATTAAACTTATTTCACCACGTTAGTTTGTATATGATACTTTTAAATTAATAAATATTACAAATAATTAAGAATATTTAGTTCTACTTTTTTTTTAAATGCGTTCTTACATTAGTATTCATATTTTTATTAAAAATGTAACGGCGTAAATGGTGATTCAGATACAGGTGTGTAAGGCGGTATATGCCTATGCAGCCAGTGAAGGAGCTATGATGGAACATACGGCATATTATAATGTCCACAGGTGATGAGTTACAATTTGTGGCTGCAACCATTTATTAATGTGAGAAATTGACATTTCAAACAATATTAGGTTTTTATTACTTTATTATTAAACACTTTAAGTCAAAGTTTTATGTACCCTAGATACGATCATGAAACACAGTAATAAAATATTTGATTTAAATACTTAGAACTGACTTAAATTTTACTTACAGATAAGAGATATATAAAAGTATTTCACCGGTTACGTTTTAAGTTGTAAGTTTATTTAATCAAAGAAGATCTTTAACCGAAACTTAACCAATATTTCACAAACCCTATTACATAGATACCTACATGAAAGTATAGTTTAAAAAATCCTTGTTATAATAATCTTTTAATTGTTGGCTTATATAGTTACTATCTTTTTAGTTCAATAATAAATCCTCATATAATAAAGTTTTTACTTTTAACTAATATATTCACAAGAAATGATGTATAATATTTTGTACTACTAACGTGAAAAATACCACAAATAGCATAAATGTAATTTATGCTATCTATGGTTCTAACTAGAATTTACAGTTTCCGGTGACAACCACGTCAAGGTACTATCTACAATATTTACAAGATGACCAGACGTTTAGCCCATACTATAATGTGGCATCCTCAGTGGTTTATCTGAGACTTATGAAACCACTTATGAAAATGAGAGTCTCAGAGAAACCACTGAGGATGCCACATCACAGTATGGGCGAAGGATCTGGTCATCTTGTAAATATTGTAGATAGTACCTTGACGTGGTTGTCACCGGAAACTGTAGATTCTAGTTATGACACCGGCCGCTTAAGCCTAAGTTCTAAGACTATCTATGGTTTATTTAATCGATATCAAAGTAGGTTAAGAACAGTATCGTTGCGAAGTAGATCAGGAATCAGAGCGCGAAGCGGTACGTCAGCATTGACATTTTCCTGTACACCACCCATGATTTATATTCTCCTCTGATTTTATCGACAGCGACGTATGTTAAGAACATTATCGTTGTGAAGTAGATCAGGAATGTGAGTGGGAAGCGGTAGGTCATCTGTTGACATTTCTCTGTACACCACTCATGATTTCAATTCTCCACTGGTTTCTTCGATAACAAAGTAGGTTAAGAACATTATCGTTGTGAAGTAGATCAGTAATCAGAGCGGGAAGCGGTACGTCATCATTGACATTTTCCTGTACACCACTCATGATTTATATTCTCCTCTGATTTCATCGACAGCGAAGTATGTTAAGAACATTATCGTTGTGAAGTAGATCAGGAATGTGAGTGGAAAGCGGTAGGTCATCTGTTGACATTTTCCTGTACACCACTCATGATTTCAATTCTCCTCTGGTTTCTTCGACAACAAAGTAGGTTAAGAACATTATCGTTGTGAAGGAGCTGGGGTTGTGAGGGAAGGGTAGGTCGTGTGTTGACATTTTCCTGTACAACAATCATCCTTCTACTTCACTCTCTGATTTAAGGCAAAATATTTATACCATGGTTTGGTTATAGCATCGATGTCAACCAGGACATGTCAGATTAAATTAATAATAATAAGTTTAAAATGTATTTACAAATAATTTATTCGACAATTAATTACATCACCCTTTTCACCGAAACTGATTAAACTACTGTGCACATAAAGATGAATCGTATTTAGTTAGTGATTTTAGCGGAGTGTTTTCCTTGTTTTACCAGATTTTCCTTATGAAATGCAGTAAGTGACAGAATTAGTAATTGCAAATTTAATTAAACTAATACAACTGGTAATAGCGTATTTAAGAATTATCTTCAAATAATTTTTTATAATTAATTTTAATGTACTATCCGATAAAAGGAAATTATTACTCATTTCTAATAATCCTATCAGTTTGTAATATTTTCGTTTTGTATTAGTATAATTAGAAAGTAAATAAATTCGATTTATGAAAAATAAAATACTTTTTACTCAATTGCACGTTTTGAGTGGCCTTAAAAAGTTGACAAGCATTTCACAACTAAGCAACACACATATTTACATTGAATTTAAAGATTGGTAGATCTGACATACTATTATTTTGCTATATTTTTTTTAATTTAGTATATTTTTTCAATAAATAGCAGCCATTTTTATATTTAATCAAAACTTGGTTTATTGTTAATGTTTAACACAACTATGTTTAAACTTTCCATAGGAAATTGTAAAAGACATCTGACACTTCCTGATGGTAAGTTAAAATGGCAACATTACATTATTATCTGTTGTTTCACAGTAAAAAATTGGTTTATGAAAATTTTGGGGAGAAATTCGTACGTTGGTTTGAATTGTCTTTGGCTTTGTGGTTTTAAGGGTAGTTCCCGGTGGTTGTTGGCCAAGAGGAAATGATCCTGTTAACATCAGGAAGTCATCAGTTATGGGCGAGAAGGCGGAATATAAACTAGGATAAGTGCTTTCATATCGGCCCATCTATCAACTCGGTTAGACCAAGGAGAGAATAGTTTGTTTATAATAAACAAAAAGTTCTTCGACACTTCAAAATTTTAAAGTAACTATTACACTGTATACTGATAATTACACACCTTACAATCATTAATAAAAACCAATTCCTTAAAACATAAACCAATTATTTAGTGTTTTGTATGAGTTGAGTCAGACCTTTAAATAATGTATTGTACAAGGGATATTTTATTTTCTCAGCTTGTAAATTGTAAATTGTAAATACATTCTCTCCTATTTACATACGTATTTTTTGTTCAAAACTCCATGTAAATATGTTCCCTGCCAGTCTGTAATAATAGTGTAAACACAATTAATTGGCTTGTCGTTTGTTCAGTGTCTGGCTGATACTGGTAAATGTTACTTCAGGAACAATTAATAGGTTTTTCCTTTGAAGCCAGTAGACCAATTATCGGGGTTTCCTTTTACAGTTAATTGAACAGTAGGCTTTAGAGAAACCCATTAATGAGATTCCCTCATTACGTTGCCATAACTGGCGAAGTAAAATGACTGGTAAAATAACTGCAGTGCCAAATATAATTTATTTTACTATACCAGTTCATGATTTATATTTGTACACGAAACTATTTCAATAGGTATGCACCACTTATTAGTCTAACATATGAGACGCCGACACAACTTTGTGTTTATTTTAAGGCGAACATAAATGATTACATGAATGTAGGATGAGTATGAATGACCTTAGCAGTCTGGTTACTAACTGAGTCCGACTGTTCCTCAGAAAAGGCCACTAATTAATAGCCAGGGCAACCAAGGGACCTACAGATTTACGTGGAATCCTAACCACGAAGTAATGATCTGATCTGTAGCTGATTATCAAGCCTAATACTCAGTGTATTGTATAAAATACAGAGTAATTTTACGGACCTGCATATCTTTTAGAAATAAACAGTTTAGTTATTTCTTTGTATAAGCCATTATATAAGTGCATTACAATCACTGACTGACTGACGTCACGATATCTCCTAAATTGTATCTTTGTTACATTATATAGGCCTTCTTTAACTTTTTTTAAGAAAAAGCCGATCTCCTCTTCAACCTTACTACATTCCCCATAGACTATCAAACATAATAAGGAGAAGGTCAGTCCAGTACAAGTTGAATATTACTAATAAATTATCACAAGGAAAATTTTGAACGAGTTTTTTTTTTTAATTTTGGCATTTATATTTTTATGATTAAGATGCCAATCATAAATATATGAACACGATTGATTGAGATGAGTGTAAATTAACGATTGTACTTTAGTCGTATTACTAACCAAGGTCAACTGTTCCTTACAAATATTCACATATCTGTCCGGTATATATAGAAATTAAGGAACATAATATAAATGTATAACAATAAAAATACAAAATGTACAAAAAAATCTGGTGAACTGTGCATTTAGGATTCCTGGTTTGAGTACTTCTCATGGTTAACCGAAATCAATCACAAAAATACTTGTGAATACAGAACTTTGTAATACATTCGTGTAGTGTAATGTATTTTTACCCACACCTAACACGTTAATTAATAGACTAATTAAGGAACATACAGCCGTTATTCAATAATTTTGATTCGATTATTTATAAAACTACTAAAAATATGTAGTTTAAATGAATGTATTTTACAAAAGAAACTAGTGTGACCGAATACAAAAAATAATTATAATCAATAAAAGTAATTGATTACTGAAATATTTCCTCCAAAACTAAAGAATAAAATGAGAAGAATGGCAATTAATTGCTATAATATTATTGTGATATACAGTAATATATACGTTGAAAATGTTGCATAAGGATAAACTACTATGTATTGGAGACCTTACATGCTACATATTTCCTAAATATTGTATCTTTAGCTGGCCAATTGCATAAATTATAAAAAACATTTTATTTCAAGTAGAATCGAAGTTTGACAGAAACTTTATTTATAAACAAATTATGTCAAAAAAACGTTTATTTCAGTTAAAATAGTTTGTAATGTAGTTATTTGCAAAAGGTAAATAAATAAAGCATAAATAACAATTTATTGTCTTGCTAATATGCAACTGTGGAAAAATTACTTAAATAACACGAAAGAATGAATTTGGAATGTACTAAATAATGATAACAGTGAGTTAATATAAACAAGGCGCTGTGTAGGCAATTTACATACACGGGGTGAGGAGTCTTGTAGCCAGATTGCCTATCCAGCGCCGTTACTTCTTAAAGAGGAGACGTGACCAAAATAAAATGTTGATTATGTTATATCACTGTGGATTGGGAATAACGTTGTTGATTTCGCTCATGTACGATTTTTTTTGTTTTAAGAGTATTTTAATTTGTTATCCTTTTTAACGATAGGCCAGGGGACACCCCTGCACGCTTCGCGTGCCAATCCCGTCACTCGCTGCACTCGTATTCGTATTCGCTCTTTTTTATAATTAACTTGATATGTTCACTGTGCTGCTCCCTATGTTTTGACCTAACAACTTTTTGGACCGTTTAATATTTGTTTATGCCACCAGCTGGTCAATTAAAATTAATATCCATAAGAACAACATTTCGACTCTAACGCGGTGTAGGACAAAAAACCTACAGGAATTTCAAAAATCTAGTTCCATTACGGATTATAAAACAAAATTATCTTTACAATAAAAAATAATTCATCAAAATTGATCAAATAATAAGTTCAGAAAGTGAGTGAACTAAATGACCCGATTGTTTTATTATATAGGATAAAATCAGTTTTGTTTTACAATACGATGTTTAGAATATTGTGAACATTTGTTTCGTAAGATTTTAAAGTATTAATTAGAATACTATTAAGTAATAAAACAATACACCAAAACATATACATATTGGTAATTTAAACGATCATTTCCCTCTTATACCTAAAATGTTAGTGTTTATATTATGATATCACCTCTAAACTTAACAAATGTTATACCGTTAGATAAAGGGGCCGTAAAACCAAAGATCACGACGTGGCTCGTTTATGCCAGAGAGTTCCATAGCCATAAATCCAATATTGGCTAAACGTTGTAAGATGGAGATAAAAGCTTTCCTTCTGAAATCGAAAACTATGTTCCTTTTTGTCCAAACAAGTTAATATTATTTATTCAGATAATTCATATCTAAGTATACATACAAGGACCAGTCGTATTGAATTGCAAAAGAAATATGAACATTCATTTTCCAATAAATTGTGATTTACTATGAAAACCTTCTGTGTTCTTCATACTTAATGCAATGCAATGAAAATTTAATTTATAGTTCCTTTAGAAGAATAATACATGATGATGAATATTTTATTCAAAATATGACATTTTTATTTTAGTATTATATTTTTAATGGACTTTATATCACTTATCACTTTATAACAGTGAGATACTCTAAACTACCTATAAATCAACGTACAGAATAAGATCGTATTGTAAGAAAACTAAATTATATACTTTGAGGAAGAAATATCATAAATGGTCCTTACAAAGTAATTTTTCATTTTTTACAATTATTTCTAAACATTTTTGATTACATGTTATGGTAAAAAAAACTAGGTAAAGGGATATACTATAGGGTTTGTGGTTAAATACTAATGTATCTACTGTGAGCAGAGTTGTAGTTTATATTTCGTCTGAAATGGCAATGTAAACAATTGCCATCCGGAAATCATCAATGTTGGGTTAGGAAACGCAAATTTAGGAACCTATTTCAATCGAACTCAATCTGGAATGATTGCAACTCTGTTATTACATTTTAGTATCAATTATTCTGTACAAAAATAATAGTCTTATAATTTTATATTACATTTCTGAATTATAAAGTCAATTTTAAGTATAAATAACAATCATACAAAAAGTATTTGTTCAAAATCTAATTTAATTATGATTAGTAATAGAAATATAAGTAATACTCACTTTTATAAATAAGTATTATGTGAAACAAGCTAGCGCAAAAACACTGTAATTACAAGTTAAACCCAACCTACAATAATCCTTGAAGAAATTAAAGTCATGTTTATGAGGAATGGTATAACTTAATATCTAAAAAATAAGTGTTCGTTTTATTTATTTATTATTGTATAATAGTCTTAATCATATTAATTATTTATCGTTACAGGTGATATGTAGATCATATTCTAGGTACACCGTTCCTAATAGCAATTTAAACTTCTCCTAAATGTTTGTCTGGTAGCTGCCGTAGCTGGGAGATCACAAATTATTGACAGACCAGCTACCAAATTTCTTGCTCGCATAAAACTATCCAGGGGATACGTACAGCTTTGAAGATTTTATGTGGACTCGAACCACATTACCCCCCCCCCTCAAACCTTCTAGGTGGGATGAACCTCCTTCGTAGATGATGGCTACTGTTAAATCGCTTCCAGTGGGGCAGCTGTAACTACTGGAAATATAAATGGAGATTGACTCTAGATCAGTCATGTGATTGCGGGGAATTATCTTAATATGAAGTTAAATAATTATTTTATTCAAACAATGGATCACATAGTTCCAGAGTGCCCTCTACGAACTTTTACAGAGGGGTTAGCCAGTATAAATATAATCAGGGAGGCATATCTTTTAAGTAGATTGATGGATTGGATTTAGCTTTGTGACAGGAGATCATTTTATTATTTATACTAATAAATAATATTTTGGATCTTGTTCCACATATAAATACTCTGCTTTGTTCTCTATGTAATAACTAAATGATACGTGACAACAAACCATACTCTGTGTTTCTATATCCTGAATATGCAACGATTTTATGACGATGTTTTCAACAATTCAACTTTTATTTGCTTCTCTTACTGGTTAATCAAGCTATATTTTCTCTTAGTTTCATATATTTCGGAGCCTTTACTGTCTACAATACAGATAGAGGTTGTTGTTAAAATAAGTTAGTATAGTTTTGTTATATTATATATCGATTATATACTTTTTCCTTGTGTCATTTCTTACGTATAATTAACTTCATTACGTTCGGTAAATAAATATATTCAGTTTATAATATTTCGTTTTACATATTTTCCGACTAATTATTGGCATTTTGTCACATTAATGGTGAAAGAGTTTAATTGGATTCAAATTATGTTTGATTTGCAAATATGATTTTAAAAATATATCAGGGACTATGAACATATTTAAGGTTAACCCAATAGATGATTATGGGTGGTTGGTATGCAATATGTCCGGTGGGGTAGGGTGGGGATAGGGGGTTATTGGGGTGCCCTTGAACCCAATATGGGGTATTGAGTATTGAAGGACTCCCTTGATGATATTTACATGCCAATACAGTCAATGATACTCAACCATTTCCTAATACTATGATATACAATGTTTATTTTATTTCCTTTTTTAGTTATTTGTTGTATTATTGCAGAAATGACACCAAATAAAAATAATGTGTGTCTTGGTTTTCTGTAGTTTATCTTGCTGAAAAATAAAAGTGTGTCAAACCAATGCTATGTACGTCTTTATTTTGTATTTTATTTTAATACCAAAGGGTGTTTTCTGAGTAAAATTAGTGCATTCAACAGTTTACTTATTTTAGAACACAGCGTTACAATGTAACATATTCACGTGACGAGGACTACCAACTAACTTCCAATATACTACCAATAACCTCGGAGTTACAAGTTTGAGGCCTCAAAATGAAATTTATACTGAGGATACATACACCAATTTCCACCTATATGCCTCGATTTAAGACATTAGCACTAATACGTGTACAAATGATAAATACTTGATCAAATAATTTAAATATTTTTTTATAATGCAAAAAGTATAAGACTGTTTAGACACCCAGTAATATTTTTATAAGTATAAATTACAATATGTTAATGCATAATATTATAACAATTTACATACTTATACGTATCATTTTCCAGGACTTAACCAGGGATTTCCAAGCAATATCGCAAAATAACGGCATCAAGCAACATCGAGCGTGGCTGTTCCTTGGATGGGTGACCGATTCCCTCGTCCTTGCATCATATGTCTGGTCACTGGTGATAGTTAAGAAGTCACCATTAAGACACAGGTCCCCAGACTGTGTTAGGAAGGACTTTTTAGTCCTAATTTTGTCCGGGTAAAACTCTTACTGTCTATTCTATACTATCTACTATACAACTCTTGTCCTCAGTTTTTTCTTAGTTACTTTCTAGGAGTTTTCAAAATTAGAGAACAACATTCCCAAACACCTACTAAAATAAAAACATAAAATCATAAAAAGCATTTCTAAAATGACTGTGGCTTCTAATATTTTAATATCCACCTAATATTGTAAAACTCAATACACATTACTACTGTACGTTTATGGATTGGTGGGTGGTCAATTGATTAATAGCAGGCATTGACAAGATTTAGTTACTTTTATCAAAACAAACTAATACCAGTAATCTTTTACGAACTATTTCGCATACAGTGATTGATTAAAACGCAGATTTAACATATCTACTTGGAAATATTGTATTTTGCCAACGATTTATTAAGACAATACTATAAATATTCTTCATTGGTTCAATACTACTCGTTTCTAGGTTGAAAATTAAACAATACCCGATATTTGTATGATACACTTTAACAAATATATTTTCATGGAAATATAAATGGAACTCATAATACATTTCATTTTGTGAAATAAAAGAATACCCTTGAAGTACCTTTGAACGTCACATAAGCAATAACACGTGATCACGCTGGTAACCGTTTCATATGCTAGATAGTAACTTCATGTTACTTAACATTTCTAGGTCAGATAGTTACCTGTTACTTTCCGGTTTGTTCCGGAAACTAAACGAAGTTTAAACTCTTTTTGAGGAACATAAACTAAACAAGTGTCAAATATTATCATTAAAAGCTAAATACGTTAATTTGATCACATTTTCATTTATAACTGATTAAACTGATTTATAACTGATTCATTTATATCTGATTATAACTGTTACTCCGTTTTGTTAGTTATTACTTTCTGTTTAACAAGTTTTGCTCCGTAATGATGTTAGTCGTTGTAACTAACGGCTTGTAACTGTTCCAAAAAGAAACTATAAGGATTATAAAACTGTTATTAATTTTATTAATTACCATTGTTATTTGGCAAACTATTACAAAAATGGCCCTGGAGTTGAAGACCTAGTATTCACATGAAACATTAAATTGATCTCACGTTATTATTTAATATTATAGAGTCTTAATTAGTGCATTACGTTTTGATAAACACGTGAACGTTACACGACAGAACGTCAAACGACAGAACGTTACAGTATAAGTAGCATAAAATATAATAAATATTATAGTTACTCGCTTCGGTTAGCAAGCAATCATCTTCAGACCAGATGAATTCAGAAATGAGCCCGTTCTGTTAACCTTTGTATGCCAGAATATACAGGAATAACTAAAAATACGGTTCTTGTATATTCTGAATGTGACTCAATTCATCAAAACCCGTCCAACGCAATAATTCCAATTTAATGTTATTTATTTATTTATTTTCTTTGACAATAGCATGAAGTACACTTAATACTTCTCTCTGGTAAGTACTTCGAATTATGATGGTAAATAATTGTAAAAATGTGGTAATAACATGAAAGCATCATAAAATCATGTATATTTGCACAAAGTAATTTAACTAAAATAATATATTACAACAACAATAGTAAAAACAATGTACAATATGAAATAGAGCAAATTATTATATGGAAACTAAAATAATGAACAATTAATTAATCCTGGTAAGGCGATTAAATGTAAAAAATTTTATAAATGTAGTGACATGGAAAAAATGTACTGGAATAAAGACTACAGTTTACAAATAGTATCAGATTCACAAACGAATGGGTAAGTATACACATTAATGTATACTTAATTAATTTCACGTGGTTCAGAAGTCACGTAAAGCCGATGGACATCAGGTTAAATGTTAGAGAGGTTAGGTTAAGTTAGGTTATCTTATCACCTGGTAAAATAAGACAATCTTTAATCTTTTCAATCTTCTTTAATTTAGCACTAAGACAATATCTAAATGAACTAATCTATAGCAAAAATAGTAACAAATATAAATATTAAAAAAGAATAATAATATACACAATAATCAGTAATAACTAACAATGAAAATAATAACTAAGTTGAAAGGAACACTCAAACAAAACATAAATAATCAAGTACAATTTTCTATAATCTTAGTGATGAACCACCAATACGAAAAAAATAATTAAACACAGTGTAGAAAAACATAAATTTATTGTACAATTTGTTTGTCAAACGTGTTCTAACATGTTTCGATACGTAAGCTAGTCTGTTCCAAACACGTAGCGTGTTTTCGACACATGATATTACTCAGAGGGAAATACCACAGCCTGGGTGTGCTTCAGTGAACTAAAACACAAGTCAATTCCACCAATCAGAACCAGACATGTCCTATATATTCAAAGTGTTAATAAGGCCTTCATTTCATTTTATTTATACAGTTTTATATATTTTTTAATGTTTTAAACATTTTGAAATAATAGTTAGCACTTATACAAAAGAAAAATGGTTCAGTTATACAATTATTAAAATATCACACATATTTTTGTTTATGACATTATTTTTTATGTCAAATCTGTTAATGAAATATAATGTACGTGGTTTTTTTTTTATAAAATGTCCACTATAATGTTTGTTTGTATCCATAGATAATTCTACAAATAGTGGTTTTCCAACATATCATTCAGTGGTTGATACAAATTAATGATAAAAAGCATTTTACAAAGTTTTATTTTCAACTAATTACTCATCATTTTACTTCCGTATTATAGGATTTAGGCACCAGTAAAATCACTAATTTAAAAGCCCTAAACTAATAGTATGTTTTTATTAAAAGTCACTTTACTAACACACCCCTTACTATTTCATAGTTAGCATTTCTGCTTTCACGAGTTCAACTCACGGTAGGTCCAGTTATGTTCTCTGAAAGGGTTTCGATCACTGTACGTTGACAACATGTGCGGACTAAGGTTCAGTATGCCCCTGACATGGATACACGTTTTGTGTCAAAATAATTTAGCAAAATAAATATTCTTAGTAACATTTTATATTAATTGAAAAAGTTCTTACTGTTTCTATTTTTGGATATTTCATAAACTTCAAATTGTAGGCATTATTTTTAATTATGTTTTGCAAAACCATCAACCTTAAAAGTATATTTCATAGATTTTCACATTAAGGAATTTCTAAAAAGCATTTCAACGAAAACAATTGATGATAAAGCCAAGGGAAATGTATACTCAAGCTTCACAAAACACAATTAACTAAAGACCAATTTCCGTGGTTATAATACATAAATCTCACTTAAAGAAGATCTACAAAGCATAAAAAACGTTTTGTTTATAAATACAGGCTATCAAACAAGTACTAGCCAGTTATAACTGACACTGTGTGGGGAGTGACGCCATCTATAACTGATTGATTGAATACTGAGTCGATTTGATTACCTATATAAGCCGGCCAATCAGCGACTGTAAACACACTGCCACCTAGGGATTAGCAAGGTCTACCAAACAACTATTAGCCAGTCATAACTGACACTGTGTGGAGAATGATGCCATCTATAACTGATTGATTGAATACTGAGTCGATTTGATTACCTATATAAGCCGGCCAATCAGCGACTGTAAACACACTGCCACCTAGGGATTAGCTAGGTCTACCAAACAACTATTAGCCAGTTATAACTGACACTGTGTTGGGAGTGACGCCATCTATAACTGATTTATTGACTACTGAGTTGGTCTGATTAACTACATAAGCCGACCAATCAGCGACTGTAAACACACTGCCACCTAGGGATTAGCAAGGTCGACCAAACAACTATTAGCCAGTCATAACTGACACTGTGTGGAGAATGATGCCATCTATAACTGATTTATTGACTACTGAGTTGGTCTGATTAACTACATAAGCCGACCAATCAGCGACTGTAAACACACTGCCACCTAGGGATTAGCAAGGTCGACCAAACAACTATTAGCCAGTCATAACTGACACTGTGTGGAGAATGATGCCATCTATAACTGATTTATTGACTACTGAGTTGGTCTGATTAACTACATAAGCCGACCAATCAGCGACTGTAAACACACTGCCACCTAGGGATTAGCAAGGTCGACCAAACAACTATTAGCCAGTCATAACTGACACTGTGTGGAGAATGATGCCATCTATAACTGATTGATTGACTACTGAGTTAGTCTGATTAACTACATAAGCCGGCCAATCAGCGACTGTAAACACTCATCCACTTAGAGATTAGCAAGGTCTGCCAAATAAGTATTAGCCAGTTACAACTGACACTGTGTTGGGAGTGACGCCATCTATAACTGGTCGATTGACTATTAAGTCGATCTGATTACCTACATATGCCGGCCAATCAGTGACTGTAAACACACTGCCACCTAGGGATTAGCTAGGTCTACCAAACAACTATTAGCCAGTTATAACTGACACTGTGTTGGGAGTGACGCCATCTATAACTGATTTATTGACTACTGAGTTGGTCTGATTAACTACATAAGCCGACCAATCAGCGACTGTAAACACACTGCCACCTAGGGATTAGCAAGGTCTACCAAACAACTATTAGCCAGTTATAACTGACACTGTGTTGGGAGTGACGCCATCTATAACTGATTTATTGACTACTGAGTTAGTCTGATTAACTACATAAGCCGGCCAATCAGCGACTGTAAACACTCATCCACTTAGAGATTAGCAAGGTCTACCAAACAACTATTAGCCAGTTAAAACTGACACTGTGTTGGGAGTGACGCCATCTATAACTGATTTATTGACTACTGAGTTGGTCTGATTAACTACATAAGCCGACCAATCAGCGACTGTAAACACACTGCCACCTAGGGATTAGCAAGGTCGACCAAACAAGTGTTAGCCAGTTATAACTGACACTGTGTGGGGAGTGACGCCATCAATAACTGATTGATTGACTACTGAGTCGATCTGATTACCTACATAAGCCGACCAATCAGCGACTATAAACACACTGCCACCTAGAGATTAGCAAATAATGCCTCCAAAACTAATCGATATTTTACATGTAAACCGAATGTATTAAGTTAATGTATAGGTTATTATTTAAAAACGTTGTACGTAAATATCTGTAGAGATCAAATCTAGTTTCGGTATACACAAAACAGTTTAATTTGTTTATTTAAACCCAAGTACTTTACGAGAAACGTCAAGAACATGGGCTATAATTTAATAATATAGTTCGTAATAAAGATCGTATTGCAACACTTGAATTGAGATTTGATATGTTATTGGCTCTTAAAGGAGACTATATTTTGTTTTTTTGTAAAAACTGAGTATTTTTATATTAGTTTTAACATTAAATATGTGGATTTTTAAAATAATGTTTAACAATTAAAAATTTTTAATTTCAATTTATCGTCCACTAGAATGGACCTTTCATAATTATATAGTCTTCACTATGACTCATTATAGTAATCGTACAGTTAAAATAGTACATCATGTTTTCGCCTGCTGACACCGACGGTAAAAATATACGGCTACCAAAGAGCTGTCGACTTCGCAGCGGTGACTCAGCAGTTTTGGAAACGACCACCTTAAGACAGCAATTGTCACGATTTGTGTGGATATATTTGTAAATGATTGCTATCTTCTTTACTTAGATCGATTGAGCCATATAAAGACCTTTGATAGTCTACCTGTAATGGTATAAAAGCCATCCACAGCTCACCACGGACTCCATATACTGATATGACTGTCATACACACAGCCTGATTCCTATTTATCTCTCCTTACAACACCCACGTCCCACACTCTGGTTGTCACCAAATACGTAACCCTAAACTTCTCTAGGAGTGTTAACTCTGACAGAAACCATTAAGTGGATGTTGTAATAAAGGAAACTGAGGTTGGAAACCCACAATCTCCCCAAGTCCCAAGCTAGTTACAGCACTGCTTCAATATTCTGGCTTATTACTTGCATATTTTTATACGTTGTCAAAGATAGTACAAATAATAAACTATTGATAAAAATATATTTTTTAAAGCTGGACTAAAAAATTTAGAGAATAAACTAATTTATCTCTTCAATATTAAAATCACAATGAATAAACAAATAAATCTTCTTTGTTTTCAAATGCTGCTTTGTATTATCGTTAAATTTCTGTGTTGTTTTAACTTATTTTGTGGAAAATATCAGATAAACTACTTAAGTTTTGTCTATTTTCATTGTTAATTTATTTTTTTAATTTATCATACTTTTGGTAAATTAAACATCATTTAATCAAGTTATTTGGCAAGATTTATTAATACAATTTAGTTCTTGAAAAGTATTAAAAATTATTAACACTCAGTTACGTTAAAAATTTAACCTAATTACGAAAATAATGATGTGTATTATGCAAAGCAAGAAAAAAGGAACTAAGCCTCTTCTATCTGGAGTAATGTCTTCATGTAATAATGTCTCTTATCTTCGTAAAACGAATAACAGAGATTAATGAAGGTTTCGGAATACGATGAAATATAAGGTTGACGGAGGACCCATTTACATAAATTTGATTTCGCATTGTTTCCTGCCAAGTAAGCCGATTTAAATTTTGAAGTAGATTCTGTTTCTCATTTAATCTGCCTGTGAAATGAATCCTTTGTTTAGTAAATAAACTGTTCAGAAACCAGAAGAAAATGTTTTTAAAGTGGTTTAAAAACTAAGAATATATAATTTACCACGATATAAGAAATGAAATTAGTTTAAGACATCGCAAAGATTAAAATAAAATTTAAATATGGCTGCAAGCTATCTAATAAATACGTAAAATCGATTATAGATATAGTCTTATTCTCACACAAAAGACTGAATTGTAAAAAAATTGTTATTTCAAGAGATCATCAAAAAATATGTACCATACTTATACTTATGTTGTAATACATTTGTACTTTGTTAAGTTTCATGTTTTGAAAATTTCAGTTTGTTGGGTTTCCAAAACAATATTTTCTAAAAGTAACTGCTATTTTACGCTCTTATATAACATAATTTAAAGTAGCTTCATACTTTTCAAACTGAAACAATCAATTAATTGTATATGTTTAGTTGTTATATTGTTTATAAGAATAAACAATGTGTAACAGTAAATAATTAAAGCCACGTGATTTTAATGGAGGTGGAAATCCTCTCCTCCTTTTTGAGGTCTTTGATCAGGCCTATTGTTCTCACACATGAGCCGTTCCAAACCCCTTAAACCCCAACTCCATCCCTCTTGAAAGCTACATAGTTGGTTGGTGAAATAAGGAAGATTTTATAAGTTTATAGGAGAACCACAACGTTTCTTTTAAAGAATGTCCTTTATACAAAAATAAATGTTATTTATTTTTATAAAATTCCACTTGGTAGTTCAAACGTGCCTGCAGGCCTGTGCGTTAACTTTATTTACCAAAAACTGACAGTTAGGTCAGTTAGGAATTCACCCTAGAACTCTCCCACCGTACATGAAATTCTTATCCAGTGATCCACGATGCCGAAAAAATGTTATTCACATATTTTTTCTGTAGTCAAATCATATTTATTAATTAAATTTGCTTGATATAATATTTTGTTAATGGCCATAGCTAAACTCTGGGTTTTTTTCTTAAAACTGTCATATGAGCAGATTTTGAAAATTTGAGTAATCTATATTCGAATTTTCTACATGACTTCCAAGCAAAATTGTTGGAAGTTAAAGCTATACATTTAAAAAAAAAATTTTAGTTATGGAAGAATACGTTAGTTGGCAGTAGTTTTTCATAAAAGATGGAGTTGAGAAATACGTCGCTCAACACTGATAAAGTTTCATATTTGTTTCCTGTACGGTAACTTATCTAGGAAATACTACATTTTCTATACACCCCGATCAATAGTAGTAGCTTTTTAAGAACTTAATAGTCAGTTGGTCTATAATTGATTTAAGAATTAATTAGAAGGTCAGTAAATGTTAATGTTGTTGTCAGTTACTAAGGGTAGTTTGCTATCTATATATATATATATATATATATATATATATATATATATATATATATATATATATTGCTATATATAATATAAATATATATATATATACGAGATATATATATATATATTTATATACATGTAATTATATATTTTTTTCTTTTTTTAGTAATCTATAGATAAGAATAGTTTTATCGATTTATTTCATGATGAATTCTTTAATGCCAGTCACACAAATTCTAGTAAATACTATTTGCCAAAGCTTGAACTCTGTTGCTAAAAACAAACTAAGTTGAAAAGTGTATTTTGTAATACCCTAAGTTACTTTGAAACGTTTTGACACTTCATAGTTACAAAGTTGACTCAGTTGTAGAAAGAAGTCAAATTAATCTTTACTTAATCACTTTTTATAACTTTATTTTTATAAAATGTACCTACCATAGACATCGAAGAACTCATTGATAAAAAACACGCTAAAAAGTAAAATATTATAATTTTTTAATATTTTACACTTTGAAATTTATTTAGTAAACATTTTTATTGATTTGTAGTAAACGAAAAGGCAAGCAGAATAGTACAGATCCATTCTCTTGCGTTTGTTGTTAATCCACTATGTTTTGACACTTTTCATTTACAAATGTTACTACCAAACTCAGATATAAAATTAGGTCAAATTAAACTTAAAATTAGATATAATTACGTTTTATAAGTCTACCTTTATATATTATATCTACCATTGACGTTGTACAACTGTTCACCAACCCACTAAAAAAGTTAAGGTAGCGTTAATTTTTATTATATAACAGCTTCGAAAACTATTCTGCAAGAATTGTGATAAGTAAGAGTAAAACAAAAATGAATCACGGTAGTTTTACCTAATTTTAAATTTATTAACTCCTAGTTATCTATAATTTATAGTTAACAGACATATACGTTCCTAATATATAACTAAACGATATTACCAATATACCTCCTTGAATAAAAACAAATCGAGAAAAAGAAATAAAATAAAAATAATTACTTCATAACGGGTTCAAAACAGCTTCAGTACGACTTGGGAATGTCAGGTCGATATCCAAGCTTCGAATCCCCAATTAAGATAACAATTGGTACTCGGAGTTTGGAACGGCTCATGTGAGAACAATGGCACTGATCAAAGACCTCCAAAAGAGAAGAGGATTGCCACCCCGCTTTTAAGTAGCGTGGCTTTAAAGTGACTTTTATAATTTGTATTATAAACCATATTTTAAAACAAATAAACATTACATAGCAGAAATATATTACAAAATAAGTACAGAAATGATATATTATATAAGTATTTATTTATTTATATATATATATTTTTTTTTAGCAGGACAATTTCGATTAAGGTCCAAGTAAGTGAGGTTAGTTGGTAGAAATAGTATAATTCTGAAAGCTGTCTGAACTTTATTCATCGTAAACTGAGTGCTGTCAACAGATTTTATCTAAGTTCTATATCTAACAGGTTTTTACCGAAATGAAGCAGTTACTTGGATGGGTGCTATTCGAATATTTTCCAGCTATTCGATAGAACAATTTCGTGGATAACCGTTACTTAGATGGAGCTGTTACATACATCGAACAGTTACTCGATGGAACAGTTATTCACATATATCAGTAGCTCATATGGAAGAGTTCCATTAATTTTTATTAACTGGGACTATTTAACTAATATATATAGAAATTAAACCTTAGAAATCTAAGATTAAAATCGGGTTGTGGAGAGAACTCTAAACAAAAGAGTTATGAGGTATATTTTACTGTAATATTGTGCCTTTGAGTTTAGGCGGCATTTTCCCAAGGAATAAAAATGTTTTATGGCAGTACTGGGATTCGAGAATGCCATTGTTATTTAGACATTGTCTTAACGTTGAGGATGTATTAAGTCGAAGGTTCCCCTTGTTGTTCCCAAGCCGGTGCTTTCACAAACAAAGATACTACCATGTTAAAAAGACCATGAGAGTATTTAACAATTTAGGGTTTAATACTTTGAAGATTAGAGTGTTTTGACACATACAAATTATCATTTATAAAATATTTCTTAGTTATTTGAATTTAATTATATTACTTATTCACTGTTCTTAGGAATAGTTATGTTTATTTTAATCTATGAGGAAGAATGTTACTATAACATTTTGTTAATGCCGTATTAGTGATTTTCTATGACTAACATAATAGTAAATTATGTTTAATATATACTACTTTGGTATGATTACGTGCCCAAAGTATTGCACATCACAGTTAACACTTCCATGAATACTTAGAAGTAAGATTTAGAAGTCGATAAATTTATTGAAAACCCCTTAAATATACCTATTATTTTTAGTTTTACTATTTGATCTGAAAACTACTGCATAACTGGATACAAACAAATCAAATTAATTTAGCAGAATGTATTGAAACAATTTTAAAATATAAAATATTATCAATAAAAATTAAAACCATATCCGTTACAACTTAAAAGTTATAATGAAGCTAAAACAAATAAATAGCTATTAAACCAAAAACAAATAAGCCTATGTTACATTTTTAATACATACTTACCTTTAACTAGTAAATGTTGTGCAAATATATAATATTCGTTTGTAAATATGTTATTTTAGTTCTAAATTTCTTTACATATTAAAGTATAGTTTAGCTTTCATTCCGTATTTTATACTAATATAGAACAATCCTAACTTATATTTCTCTCCGTTGTTCTTATAAGTTTGCAGGATCTTGTAGTAACAATATTTACTTTATTTCGCTTGTCAGCACCAACCATTCTAAAAATTAGGTTGGACTACAACGTAAACATAAGATTTGTTACAGGTAAAATGAATATAGTTTAACTCAACTTAAGTGTTTTGACATAATGAGGCGTGGTTAAGCTTCATGACTGCCTTACGAACCCGACCTACTTATGTTGTGTTATAGCTGTCTACAGGGGAGAGGTCGGTCGTCTGATGACATTTTACTCACAACTGGCTCAACCTTACACCCCGTTTGTCTTGGCCGACAGCATCATAAAAAACACGACAGGTGGCTGTTGTGTTACAGCTGTCTACACGGTGTTAAGGGGAGGAGTAGGTCGTCTGTTGACATTTCCCTCAGCACTGACTCAACCTTACACCCCGTTTGTCTTGGCCGACAACATCATGAAGAACACGACAGGTGGATGTTGTGTTACAGCTGTCTACACGGTGTTAGGGGGAGCGGTAGGTCGTCTGTTGACATTTCCCTCAGCACTGACTCAACCTAACACCCCGTTTGTCTTGGATGACAACATCATGAAGAACAAGACAGGTGTATGTTGTGTTACAGCTATATATAAGGTGTTAAGTGGAGGATTAGGTCGTCTGTTGACATATCCCTCACCACTGGTTCAACATTACACCTCGTTTGTTTTGGTTAGCATTTCATTTAATGGAACTGTAGAATTACAAAGCACTCTGAAGAAAATAATTACAATACAGAAAACATCCTTAATTATTGACTTATTAAAGAGTTAATATTTAATTTTCCCTGATAATAAATTGTTTAGAACCACCTCCTCTAACATGAAATTTGTGTGGTAATCTGTTGCTACGTTTTCATAAGAGTACATCTACATTGAACTAGGTCAGGATATGTTTTAACTTCATCAATATATCCAGAGTCTTAGGAAAACCTAACCAACTGAATAAATAAATCACCTTTCCACAAGTTTACAATAATGTTTGATCTGGCTGTAAACGTAACAACATAATACAGTTGTATGGTGGGTGAGCCAGTGACTGACTGAAAGGTCTAAGGCTTCAGGTCTTGAGTTAGAGATAGTGCAGGTCGAAGTCTGGCTTTGACTGTTAGTTTTTATTATTAATATTCACCTTATATTGAACCGGTTCTCCCCATTACTTTGTTTGACAAGCTCTCCGTACGACCAAATAGTATATTATGAATGGACAAAGTTAGTTTGAAAAGGATATCAACATCTAATTTAAATTAGACTAGATTTTTTATGGCATAATAAATTGAATCACACTTAATTTAAATACGATATTCGGTTTTCAACTCCTAAAAACGTTATATATTACTTTCTTACATTTCTCTAACTAACATGCTTGATAAATAAAAATACTCTACAATATAACACCTAAATGAACCATGTATGGGGAATTTGTTTGTGAAAATATTATAATTACTTTTATTTTACATGCAACTATTTATGGTTACTTAATTTATCAAAACCTTCATATATTGTAATTTTAATTAAATATAATATCTTTATATAATTCTAATTATTGACACTAAGTCAAAATAATTAAAAAAATAAGATCATCTTTATGATTTAGAACTAAATTATACATAGTATAACACATATACTTTAACAGTACTTAATAAAAAATAAACCTATTATAGTTCTGTGGCGAAAGCGCTGGGCTATGGATAGCAAGGTCCAATGTTCGAATCTCTAGCTGAGGTAACCGTCGGTACAACCAATTTTTTAGTATAGTTCACAAACAGGCCTTCAGGCTCGTGTGAACTAGCAAGTGAATTTAAAAAAAGATCGGATACAGAATGTTTATAAGTCTTAAGTTTTTAGACGACATCATATTTAGGTAGCATTACATATAATAATTTGATAATGTTCATTTATTTAGGCAATGTATTACAATAAATCGTATGCTAGTCTATCGGGATATTATTAGTGATTTCAGCACGACAGGAAATCAAATTAGTTAAATGATCTTATACATTTTAAAATTCATCCTCTCATTTTAAAGTGATAAAATCTTGAATTAAATGTTAAATTGTATTACATAGAAGTATAGTACGACACTAAAATGTTCAAACAATGTGGGACAGAGAAGTGCACCTTCACTACGGAGATGGCCTTTAAGAGTTACGACTCAGTCATTAACCAGTGTCTAGCTATTTTAAACTATCTATACAATTTTTATGAGGGGATGTTAATTTCAATTATTTCTTAATACCTATTTACTAATGACTATTGGATATTTTAAGTTATAAAGTAGTTTATCTATAAATAATGAGGTAATTTAAATGTTCTTAATTTTTTTTAAATCTATGTAACTTGCTTTACATTGAAAATAAAAAAAATATAAGTACTGTTACTGTTACAAAAATGGGTTTTTACTGACATTGATATCGTTAAACTTCATTAGATATATATTAGAAATAAATATCTACTTTTTATCATTTCATATTATACCTGATCCTACAAACACATTTATGACTAAACCTGCAACTACTGTAGAGAATACGTTTTATTTCAGACTATTTCTGGAATATCTCTATCAATAGGAAAATTAATTTCAACATTTATTCTTGGAATGTACATTTTAAATTCGTACTAAAAACTTAAAAACAACCAGAAACTTTTAAGAACACGAACAGACCCTTGAAAATTGGCTAAAATATTAAAATTGGAAAGATAGTCAAACCTCTCAAAATAAACTAGGAGGGTAGTTTTAAAAATGTCAAAAGGACGTGTGTTCACTAACTAAAGTATGAATAGGTCCTTATCCTTACAATGTGTAACAAGCTGTAGGGTTGGTTTTATGTACGTCTTTGAGGTTAGGTTGGCGCCAGCAATAATTACAAGACGTGCTCTGACGAAGTAACTACACACCATCAAGTCAGTTGAAGAACTCTTTGATGCAATAACGTCCAACTTGTGAACTTATTACTTCATACTTCTTTCAGAGATTGGACTTTTACAGAAAGTAAAAAAGTTACTAAAGAGCTGAAAGTCATTGAGGTAGAGAACGAATGTGATTTTTTTGTGTTGACATTTTGGAGTGATATTACAAATAAATTTGAATAAAATAAAATTAAGACTATGTATTGGCATCTTTAGTAAAGAGGAAATAGTGTTTGGAAGAATTAAAAGTTTTATTTAGTCTTTTAATTATTTTTTATATGTATTATCAACAAATCCTAATACATGAAGCAAAAATGTGGACATGGTGAAATGTAGATGTAAGCAGATTACGCTCAACAGATATGATATTTTAAAGACGTGTATATAGGATTGGTAGAAGAGATGGAATAACGAAACGAAATAACCATAGAAAGACTGAAAATAATACCGCTACAAAAGACAATGAAACGAAGAAGGATTCAGTGGATGGAGCATGGGAATAATAGATTGCCGAGAATGGCCCTGAAGAAAGAGGAAGCAGAAAGAAGACAAAGAGTAGGACCGAGAAGAAGGTGGGGAGACCAAGTGTGGGAAGATGTGCAGAGAAGAGGAATTGCAAAAACGATAAGAGGAAACTTAGACATATAGACAAACACTAAGGAGGCTGTGTGGGACGACTAATGAGAACGAAAACGTGAACCGATGACGATGATGATTGACATGTTTAATGGATTACTTTAAACACTCCCAATGAGATAATACTATAATTCCTATTAGTAAAGCTACATCATTTGTTAGTAAAATTGTTATTAGAATAACTAAACATTTTATAAGTTCCATCTTAATACAATGTTCCTTTTTCTTTTTCCGAGTTATTGACAAAAGACCAATACATTTGCCTACTGTAATATTAGTAAAATATAAAAAACTATTTCCAAATTTAATAAACAAAAAATCACTGTTAAGCCTTAGATCATAGAATCCACATAACTATAGTATATTAAATAACACTCTGTATATAAGATAACATCATATGTTAGGAAGTTCATTTAGAAGACAATAGCTTTACAAACTAAACAAAACAAAAAAAGGAAGGCATGGATACTTCACACAATCGGAAAGAAAGGTTACAATGCGTAAATTAAATAGTGTTCACTGTAAGTGTTGTAGAAAAAACCAGACGATATGGAATATTGAAACACTGCAATTATTCGTATAACAATCTGATTGACTTTGCATCAAAAAGAGTATTTTGGTCTGTACAAAATTAAGTCATAATTTTAAATGAATGCATCAATTTATTCTTTGTTGTATACTTTTTTAAACTTTAATTTTTCAAAAAATTGGAAAAACATTTGACGTTGTATAGGACAAAGCTTATGCACATAAATAGCATTACGTTTTATGTATATTCATTCATTTATTTATTTATTTGAATCAATTCTCATTTATTCTTAAATGTTGTCTTAGGCAGATATGATTAAGTCTTGCTATTGTGATAGCAAATTGTATTCCTTAATGTAGTTGGTACATATACAGTTAAATGTTCGAAATGCACAAATATTATGGTGATCAATTTCGGTGAACTACGCTCACCTTCCTTACCTGGGATCGTTAAATTGTCACCAGAGGGATCACAAAAGAACCATTAAATAATTATGTATGATATAAAACTTTTAAAGCCTATAATGTAGAAGCAAAAAAAACACATTATCATGAGAATGAATGGAATTAAAAATATTTTTAACAGACAAAACATTCCATTCATTAAAGGTCGGAACGTTTTTAAAAAATTTAAGGAAAGTCACCCAACAATATTCATCATCATGCAAATGAGTTTTAATATTAAACTGCAGTAAATTTTAGAAGACGATGACGAAGCTTCCTCATACAATTTTCAGGAATAATTAGAGAAAGAACGTAGCTGTGGAAAGGGGTTGTTTTCACCTGGGGTATTGAAGATACCCCAAACTAGTGTTCCCAAACACCCCAGCTATCCTTGTATGTATTTAATTACAATTTATATCATACACTCATAAAGAAGATTGAGATATTCGGATTCGGGCAAATGTTTGAACTTGACTAACTTCAAAGTTAGACTCAAAGGTATCTCCAACTTATATATTTAGGAGCATTGTTAATATACTCGTATTTAATTTATAACTTTCGTCGGTACAACGTTTTGGAACTTCAGATTTGTAACTTTGTGACATTACGTTAAAAGTATTTATATTCTTATTATTTTATATTTTAGTAATTTAGAAAATATATCAAAGCACGTATCCTTCCAAGCTAAAATATATAAACACTATTACAAGCTGGTGTTGTATTAAAACAGTACGGCAAATAAAACATTAATTAATGTTTTAATTACAAGTAAATAAAACGTTTGTTTTAGTAAAGGTTCGTACTCATATTCAAAATGGTACAGTTAGTTCATTTTAAACTCGCTACATCGTTTACTAAGGTAAACAGTGTTTACTCAAAATTTGATAAAGTGATACATTTAATTACAGGTAAAGTATATTTTACTAACATCAAAGTATGTAAAATATAATTGTTTTAACAAAACACTTTATTTATCTTAGCTAAACTAAACTTAATAGTTTAACATAATAATATTGCAACGTAGTATAACCTACAAATTTCGATATTAAAACATTTATTAAGTTTTATAATTCTTCTTCTTTAAAATATGCAATTAACTTTGTATGGTGATAAATATGTTAAAACCCATCAAAGTTTATTCAAAAAATTATTTTCCATTTTATAAAGTGAACACTATAAAATAAACGATACTTTTTCAAGAAACGAACGAGTTTACATGAGAGAAGATTGATGCAAACTTATTAAATCTTGTGCAAATATAAAGGGAGTTGAATTTTTCTAAAATGTTGAAACTTTTACTTTTTTTCTAACATATACGGTTTAGACAGTATAGTTGGAAATTTATACCATAACAACCACCATAGTTGAATGTATAACACTTTTTTAAATTGGACACAAATAAAAAAATCCATCTAATATAGGTCACCTATCTTAAGTAAAAAGCACTTAAATACCATTTTATTTCAATTAATTAACATGTTTCACCGTAATTATTGCATAAACAAGCAAACAAAATAGAATCCTAAATATTACGGTATATTTAGAGAACAATTAAGTACATATTTGATTATTCATCTGATTTCAGTTGTTCATTAACCTACTATAATTTAAAGGAATATCTATAAGTGTGTATATATTACACATGTAATAGCCACGCTGTGATAGCCAGGAGTGAAGTTTTATGTCACCAGTGATAGTGTTACAGAGAGAAAGGGAGGGGGCAGCTCGTCAACCCCTATTGAGTTAGATGTATTGACAGCTCTGACAACAGGGAATGTTTACTTCAACGTCACTCAGGCAAGCTGATGACTGTTTATGGTGGTTGAATTTCAAACTCGTAAAGAGTAAAAAACATGTCACTTATTTTTTTCTGTAATTTTGGACAGTTGAAAGAGGACATCTAATAATAACATGAACGTTTTAGAGTAAAATTATTATTTAATGTGTAACTTAATCTGATAAGACACTCCCTAGACGTTATCATCCATCTGAACCATCAAACAACCACACGTCTCCTTTTATGGGAGTTACCTTCTTACTATCAGGACAGATGTTTACACTTTATTAATACACAAACGACGTGTTATGGGTTCTAAAAACCATCTTCAACAAACGAAAATGTTAATTATTGCTTAAAAATCATAATTTTATGAATTTGATAAAAGTTCACGAGAGTTAAAAGTTTGTTAGTAAATTCAAACCGTCTTAAACTGTACAGTTTCCAAACAAATCATATATTTCAAGGTCTATGATGATTTTATATTATTGATCTATTAATTAAACTACCTAAATGATCTATATAATTTATTAATCACTTCCTGAGAGCCATGCTTCACTTCCACGCAATGTTGATGTAACAGTTGATATTTAAAGCTGAACGTACTAACAAACAATATTAAAAACACTGACAGCACTAACCGGTAACACTAAGAGCCAAAGCAGGTTTAAAAAAAAATAAAAACGGTGACCGTAAGACAGTTCTGATGGCAAAGCCTAAAAGTTATTTCAATATAAAAATAGCTTATAGCTCACTTTCAAAGCCAAGATAAGAATAGCCAATGCCAGGTTTCGAGCCATCGCTATCTTTAACTCAGGCTAAAAGTCCTGACGCCTTGAACCACTCTGCCACCACATATCCATATAATGTTATAAGGTTATGTTATAAAAGCGATTATAAAGATTTAAAAATAAATAAATGTTTCTTGTATTCGTACATTTCATTTGTTGTTATAATATCTTAGAAAAATGTCAAACAGATGCATAATTTATCTTAATTTATTTTCATCCACTGAAATCCATTACATATCTGCATTTATTTTCGAAACTTCCGTGAACGATAGACAGATAGGCCTACCCACTTTAGGAAATAAATTATAAAACCAATTTAAATGAATGTATATCTAACCAAAGAGAGTAGAAAAAAATTAACAAATATGAGGGAGTTTCATCATAAATCTCTTTTTTCAGGCATATTTTAGTCAACTTCTAAAAAGAACTAATTTTCAATCAAATTTAAATAGGAAAGTAATATCAGTAACATCGTTGATTTCCAGCAGTTATTGTTTCCGGACCGGAAGTGATCAACAAGTCAGCTGGAGGGGGCATAACGGACGGGGAAGTTACTTGAACTTCCCCAGCATATATAATCCATTATAAACTTTACCACTTGCAAATTCTAATTATAAGTATGTACTGCGAAAAAAATCACATACTAATCCAACATTGTAAGTATGACAATCAGATCAAAAATAATAAATATCGGTTAATTAGCCTGAATGTGCTTGAGGTCATCTCACTGTTAGTTCCAGTGTTCATCACCAGAGTTCACTAATAAAGCCGAACTCCCCAAGAACTCCCCGTGTGAACAATCCGGATCTATTCGGGCACAAAATTCCTGACAAATTATAATTTATTTTTACGTATTTATGCTTAAGATTACCTTTTGATAGTTTGTTTATTGGCTTATTTTACTATTGGCCTTAAAATAATTGTGCAGTACTTCGAATAGATACTTTTGCAATTTTAGCATCTACGAGTACGATCTGCTTCCCTTTTTCCCATTAAAAGAGTTTTCTCAGGGACTATCATCACCTCAAATTGGATAAACATTTTGATCCACCCTCGATTCAATTAGAGACAAAATTTTAATTAGTTGCACTTTTAAATTTCTCATAACCATGGTACGGGTGTTATCGTTAATATTTGAGATGCCGACACGGCTTATGCGTATTTTGAGGCAAAAATTAATGATTTCCTAAGTATAGGATGAGTGTGGATGACCTGTGTAGTCTTGGTACTAACAAACTGATTTCCACTTAGCTTAGTAACGACCGAATATTAATAGTAATTGGCTATTGAGCCAGGTTAACTACAGCTTTACGTGGAATCCAAACCACGTAGTATCGGTCTGATTTTCAGCTAATTGGCCAGCCTGATACTTTACTAAATTTTCTTCCTTACAGAACATCCTAACACTGACTAGCACCAAACACGGACGCCCCAGACTTCATTAGTAAAGTCAACGTCGATGGCAACCATTAGCAAGCATGTTCATTAGCAACACCTTATTTTTTCTCAATGTTTTTTTATTTTTTAATACAAACTGAGAATAGTCACTATATGATTGTGGAGCAGCCAACCATTTGTTTGGAGAGGGGTTGGTAGGTTTCTATAAAGTTGGCAATGCAAGTGTACAATGATTACTGAGGTATTATTTAGCTTTGTGAGGGAACAATTTTGCTATCCCATCAACATAAGTTTATTTATAAACTGTATTTTAGTTTATTATTACAACAGACAAATTGCGATCTTCGTTTTATATTTATCACATAAGGGTTTCAGCAGTGGAGGGGAATATCCCATCGCTCCATCCAACCTCAATCCCCAATCGGTGTTCAACTTCCGCAGTATAGTTTACATGTAGAAAATAACTGTGATGAGCTGTTCAAGTTTGTTTTATTTCTATTTATTGTTTACATTGTTATTCATTGTGAAATCATTATTATCAATTTTTATTTGAATTCCAAATAATGATTTATTTTAATCGTTTAAACTTGATTATTTAGTGTGAATCAAACCAACCGATGGTCATTGTTTCTGATGACATAGTGGATACGGCTACCTACTTTGATGCCATCTCGTGGCGTACCCTCGACCTAGTTTCCATGAGGAAGTTAAATGGAATTACAAAATGGGAGAAAAGTAGTTTTCTCTCTCACTTCCACCACTCAGTTCATCTCTCTCGCACTGGTGCGCTCAGAAGGATGGAATCTACGCGCTCTGTCTATAATTTAGGATGATTGGTGGTGGAATACTATTATATTACTAAATAATATATCTATTGACGGGTTAAGGACATTTAAGGGTCCTTCAGATAGAATTAGTGCGTGTATTCACGCATTCCGTTTAACAAAAGGATTACTTACAATACGCAAGAAGTTTCTACAATATTGTTCAACAACAAATTCCAATTATTATCATAAAACATCATTTAATGTAATACAGTACATATAATTTTATATGATTATTCAATGTAGTCAGTCTGACCCTTCATAAGTATTAAAAAATAAATTAATTATTTAGCATGAGTTAACAATTTTGTAAATACTATCTATTTATACTTGGAACGGTGATTACAAAATACGGTCAAATATATACACATGAGTGCTATTAGTATGTGTGTAAGTATTTATAGTCTTACCACAGTACAATATAAACACAGTAGTGAAGCTTACTCTTGAAAAAAAATAATGCCAATTGCTCGACGCTAGCGATCCTAGTGGTCGTCTAGCAGAGCTACGGCATCTCTCCGCTAGATAGCATGGCAGATTACTTGTGTTACAACACAATTAATTGAGTGTAAATATTCAAATCAAATCGTTTATTTGCTCTACCACCGCTAGGATCGCTAGCATCACTTGGTTGGCAAGTAAAACGGCTGATCTTCGCTACCGTATGTTTATATTATACTGTGGTCTTATTTTCTGGCTAAGACTGACTATTCCTTAGTAAGTATAGTTAAATGCCAGCCTAATCCAACTAGTACTTGTCAGCTGATCCCTTACTAGCCTAATCCAACTAGTACTTCGACCCTGGCTGGGATCAAGTGAAATATATGAACTGAGAAATGTCAAATCAACGACGATACTTATTAATGATGTTCAATAATAAATTACAAATACTGTGATTACTAATTATAATAATAGTAGATAACAAGAAAATGTAATAGTTTTTAATATATTCAATATGTAAATAAAAATGTTTGTGATAATTGCATTAATTGTATAAGCTTTCAAACATAACAAAAATTGTAAATAGTTTGAGGTAAAATATATTATTAACACAAATTAGTTTTTTCTTAAAAACAATTTAAATTCTTGTTGCATAACGTTGAAATGTCTTAAAAGCTAAAACAACGTAATTATGAAGTTCTTAACTTTCTATATCATAAGTATAAACGGCTGTTTCTTTTAAACCTAAATGTTTACCCACCTTTTGAAAAATGCGTAAAACCCAAGAGAACATTTTCTCAGATTTATTCCAGGCTATCCCTCTGAATTCCCCAACCTCAATATAAGGGGATGAATGATGCTGCTAGGGAACTCTAAATCACTTCCACGTAAGCGTTTGTTGAAAATTACATCAAAAACATATTTCCTTAATTTTAGTTCCTATAAAACTACTATACATGTACAAATAGTGATTTTCATAATTACATAAAATACCATTACAATGCAGAGAAGCCATTGTTAATGATTAAAAAAAAAAAAAAAATACAGGTACTAGTGACTGCAATACTATCGGTATTGCGATTTCATAAAATAAACGCCATATAACCAACTCTAAATATTATAATATAATGTAGCAATATAAAAACATAAATATGATTTTTATCTACCAGATTACTATCTTTCATTATTACGTATAAAACATGCATATCCTAAGAATAAAATTATGAAACCCTTTTTACTCACTATTCCATAAAAATCATCATAGAGAATCCGTCAATGCTAACCTGAAACAGTGAAAACATTGTTTTGAAATACATTGAAAGATAGTTTTACATCATGTAGTTTTTTTTTTGCTATATCTTTTTTATATTATTGATTATGTTTATAAATTACACTCCCCAGTTTACATGGGTATGTGGTCTTGATTGTGAACACTCTTCAAAGAACAAACTTCCGATCGTCATCTCAATTTAGGATTGGAACCTTGCACATTCAAATCCACAGCCCAAAGCCTTAGCCACTGAGGTGGCATTGCAGCACGTACTGAATATATATTTTAGCCAATCAAACTATAAATACATTTAATTATAGTATATTTTGCAATAGCTTCAATTTATAAAATTTCAAAAGTTTTTTAATTAAATAAAGTTTGTCATCTAAATTAAAACGAAAGTTGCTATTTTTTATCAATTATTTAAATGATAAATGCTATAGTCTTAATTATTTGAAACCCTATATATAATTCAAATAGTTTCATTATGTTTTGAACAGCGTTCATAAATATTACTTTATTTAATTGTTAAATATTTATGGAGATTATAAGGTAATAATTATTTTTCTTTTTGACGCCATTGTGTGGATTAAGAACCCTCGCCAACAGTAAAGGAGACTTATTACGTCTTTTCCACAGTAATAGCAGCCATTTCTTTGGTACAACCCCACAACAACCCCAGTGAACTTGTGTCTGATATCTAATTTTGTTTCACAGTTTTTTTTAGATGGTCAGAACAATGCTTCGTCAAAAAGGACTTCTTTATTCTGCATATTTTATGAATAAGAAAACTTTATCTTTAATTATATGTGATTCCAAAAATTGGAAATATTATTTACAACCTTACCCTCTCTCCTGATTCCCTTCACTCAATCCATCATCCTCCCAAACCACCCACACCACTTCTACCCTTCTATCTTTTCATCTACCCCTAAATATTAATCTTCACGGTTACTCAAGTGTGTTGAAGGTTATGGATTGGTTTATTGATGTTTTGAAGGTCTTTTAGTGGTTTTGTGACGATATTTACTGTAAACATTGTCAAAGATAACGCAGTTTCGAGCCCACGGATATTATATTTCTAAAGACTCTTATCACACATTTTACTAACTTGCTTTTTAAAGTTTAAATAAATATTGATTTCTATTTTTCTATATGTTTTGTTCAATATAGACCGATTGTTTTCTTTAAATTGTGATTATTTTTGTATCATAACCTAACAGCTATTGAGTCACTTCCAACTAGTTATGGGCTAAACATATATTAAAATGCTTTATTCGTTTTCACAAATCTACATTTATTTAATTTTCCTTTTAGTAGAGGTTATTTTAAAGATAAAATATTATTTAAAAAAAACACTTTCATTTTCATCCCTAGTATTTTTATTTTATTTTCTCATGTTAAATTAACTTCAATTGGTTTGGTAAATAGATATTTCTACATAATCTGCTTTTATATTAACCTGATTTTTTCTGACTATGAAAAGTAAGATATAATAAGTGGAAGTGCTCAAAGTGTTTTAGCCCACCAGACCAAGAAATATCGCGTTCTGACTCCTTAAAAACACCATTTGTCGGATATCCAGAAGGGCTGCTAATGAAGCAGCAGTTGGGCGCACAGATTAATTTTAATCAAACCACGTCCTGCTTTTATTTTGTAGCTCACATGAATGCAGTATAACCCCGACAGTAAAATTAAAGCCTGTCTCACAATGTGCTAATGTGGAGGACCAAATTACGGTCTTCAGGGTCTGTATGGACAATTATTTGACTCAACCTATATTACTTTACACCCGTAAATTTTAAGAAGAAAAAAATAAAAAAGTGTTACATCACTACTGTTGACATAGCTTACTACGTCACCATATTAAACGGTACATATGATATAACATTTCTGGACCCGAATTTTAAATGTAGGTCCTAAAAATATAGAAACTAAAAATTAAAAATATACAAGACTCTGGTAAGGCGAGTGAGAACATATGGGAAAAAAGACATGAAAAATAACTACTAGCTAGATAGCCTTAGATAACCTTCAGAGATGGGAGAGAAAGTTGTTGATGAAAATCTGGGGACTATTGAACAAAGATGGAGTGTGGAGGATGCGAAGAATCCAGAAGCTTCAACAGATATACGATGTACGTGGAATATTAGCAGGATATACAACAAAATAGTGGAGGAAGACCTGCAAGTAAAACTTCAAAAAAAGACGAGTAGTACTTAGATCAAGAGGAAAGCCAAGAAAGTGGTAGAGTAAAACATACAGTAGTCCTAGATAGGGAGATACACTTGGTGGAGGTAGATAGCCGAGAATCGAAATAAATGAACCGAGGCTTTTGAAGAGGCAATGGCGTACTGGAGTGTATCACCGAGGAGTAGGTTAGTGAATAAAAAATAGACCAAATGTCAAGACACTATTATATTCTCTCAGTCTATTATGAACTCTTCTTATATTTTGATTAAAGAAGGCTTTGTATGTACTTCTTGATTCTGAAATTTCAGCACTGAATAGGATTGTGGGCCAACACTCTCTTTGTTTGATTCTAATTCAGTGAGGTGTTGGAGCATAATGCACAATATAAAACAAATGTGACATACAATTTTTTTTAAGTACGTCATCACCCATGAGCAAATAATTTTTTTTAATTTTTTTACCAATAGCTAATTTATTTTACTACAAACTTTTGTATGGTAGCTTATGACTTTATATTTTTACTATATAATTTTAAGTTATATTCAAGTATACATTCTTAGTACTCCAAAACTCAAGTGCTATACTAGTAGAGATTGGTCAACACATATTCAATTAGTTAACCAAATCGGTCAGACGTACATAACCCATATTTGATACATAATCCTACACAGAGGTATGTGCTATAGGCTGTAGTTCTGGTTCAGTGAACTAGAACTCAGGTAAATTAACCAATCAGAGTCATTCATGCAGTAACCGTTCCTGCCAGAAAGCAGTTTTCACAAGCCCATTTATCCTAATCTAAAGTGATATTCTTACAGTAAATCTACAATACGGGAATTATGACCCCGTATTGTTACACTAGAAAAGTATTAACACATTTAGTATACAAGGCAATTTCAAAGATTTATAATAGTACCAAGTGAAATTGAAAAATAATAGTCAGGAATACGTTGTTTGATCGTATAATTTTGAATTATTTTGTAATGCCTTTTTATACCTTCCTATTTAATATTACTCATAAAAAGAATTTCCTATTTGATAAATTTAAGTTAATTTAAACTGGTGAATTTTCGAAAATGCTCATTACACACCCACCATGATCTATGACATTTTGAATTCTAGTAGGTAAAATCAGTCAATATGTTTACGAAGCACAGTTTTTATTTTGATGGAAACTCACTTTACTCTCTAGATGATTCTATTTTTAGAATTTTTTTCCTGATTCTTTGAATATTTCTGAAATATTTTTGTTGCTTTTTTTTATTTTTTTCATGTTGGCATATTTTATATGTAACCATTACTTAGAAAGTTTTTTTTGTACAAGTAATATTGCACAAGATATTACAGTAAACTACATTCCCGTCAAATCACTGTCATCATTTTTTAAATTTGATAATACAAGCAAAGTTATTCAGCGTATCTATACCAAGTTAAACCTAAGTAACTTTAAACCTAAGTAAAGCTTTATTTTTGTAGGTAAATAAAGCTGTATTACCACAAATAAACTTTGTTTTCACTATATAAATGGCTGGTATGCTGATTCAGAGGTCAGGGACTTGATTTTAAAGCTTATTTTGTTGAAAACTTTTTTGGTTAGCATATGTCAGGTAATTGAAAACTGTGTTTTTAGTCAAAATAATAAATTTACTCCAAAAAATTACATATATTTACTCGGCTTAGAAAAAAGATCCAAAAGCTTATTTAGGAAATATTTTTTTTTTTTAATATTCTGTTTTTATTGTTATACAATAATTACTATTTTTCACAAAAAAGTTTAACTGTTGAAAACAAACTACTCTATACAAAATACAAGCTTAGCTATGCCCACTATAGTAAACAATTTGTATTATATTTCTGAGAGGTCTAGAAAGGACATAGTTACCAAAATCTGGCATTGCAAAGCAGCTTAGAAAATCTATTCTTCCGTTGTTATTTCATTATAAATGCCCACATATTCAACAGAGTTGTTTAGCAAGTTACTGAAAATAGGAACTGATACTTTTGTTTCCGAACAGTTTAGATAGACGTAGTATAGTAAATATCAAAAACATTATTGACTTTATTCAAAACTACTCTATGTAATTAAATAAGTTTATTCACATTTTATGAAACAAAGTAGAAACAAACTGTTTGTCGTGAATATACCCATTAGTTTAAACAATACTGTCGAGGTACAAACTAAATATTTACAAACGGTACAATTGACCTTAAATCGAGTCGAAGGTTTTTTAGAAGATATGGCAGATATTGAAATTTTTCAAATCTCTTATTTGAAACATTTATAATTATGGCACAATTGTGGTAAAACTATGTCACTGGCATTTTCAAGTTTGTATTATTATGACACTAAATTGTATAAATTCAATTTCTACTTTTTTTCAGGAAATTAAGGAACTATTTCTTAGCACACCAGGTTTATTCAAAACTTGTTTAGGAACAAGATTATATTTTCCATTTTACAAATGCGGACTCTATTATTGTCCTTAAGCAGTACATTTTTCAATTGAAATTATAAATATTAAAATGTCAAACCATATTTTAAACTTATACTAGAAAACTACTAAAAACTCGTAGAAATGTTTAGTGTTACAACGTTAATTATTAATGTATTTGTACTGTTAACAGAACAAATACATTATCAATATGTTATCACAGAAAATATAAAGAAAGTTATGGATAAAAAAATAATTTTAGGAATCACTAAAACACTAAATTACCCACAATACTATATTTTCTATACACTTGTCTTTGTAAAATAAAGTCAAAAAATGTCTAAATATATTTTTTAATTTATTAGATACTGTACACTATTAACAAACTGTACACACAAATATACACTAAACCATTAAAAGTATAAACAAAATGTCAGTTTCGCAGTTTGAAAGGTACGCCTCTAGAGTAGCGAGACATGCGAGAACAGCTGTTCTATTTTCCACCCCATTGTGCTATCTTTCCCCACATTACTGTATATGAGACGCCCGACCTCATTTCTCCCCTGTTTACTTGAATACTCCTGTACTCTGCTTTATGTACAGAATATTTACGGGTACTTTCATCAAAGATTACAATTATTTATTTACATCCAACGGTTTTGTTGTTGATTAATATTGTACATACTAAAAACATCATATATATATAGTGGTTTTGAAAATGTCTAAACACAAGTAAATGTTTATGTCAAATTATGTATGACAACAAAAGATATAATATAAATTTAGTAAATAGAACGTCAAGCTGTATACCATTAAAATTGACAGGAACTATATCCAGGTTGTAATTTCTCTAAATATAATACATATGACCTATTCACACTAAGTAAATTAAAAATATACACAGTATGTTGTAAACATTTGTGTTGTTTATTTGCTGACCTTGACATCAGAGTGCTCTTACAGCAAATGCTGGAACTACGAGGAGTTTGGGAATGCTACAACCAATGGTTTGACGATGTAAGCCAGCCACAACCAAAGTATTGCATTTTATTCCTACATAATTGCTAATAATAATAAATCTCAGTTCTTTAGATGCATCTGCTTTATAACCCTACTTGTTAGGTATTGTGAATTTATACTATGATTTTGTACTTTATTATTGTTTATATTATCTTTTATAATGTTTTCTCGTTATTTAATATTTATTCTCGTCACATAAGTCATACATTGTGGCATTTTTTAAACTTATTACAAATGTTTCGGTGGATTCTTTTCTCAATAAGTAGTTATCGTGTTATGCACATATGATTGTTCATATCTGCTTAAAATACGCAAAAAGTTGTGTTGGAGTCTCATATCTAAGAATAGTCGGAGATTTGGAGGGTTGTGTATGTATCTAGTGCTTGTTTAGTTCAGAAGCAAATGTGGGTCACTGAGAGAGCGCTCTCCCAGTGGGATTTTACTCAGCATTATCCTTCAGGTTGTAAGACTCATGATTTCCCGACCTATAAACAACAGTATGTAATACAGAATATTATATGAACTAAAATAACAGTTTGAAAATGCGTAAAACTAGAAACTTTGGTACCGATAGTAAAATGTTACTCATTGAAGCTATTAAAGTAGTTTATTATTGTGCCTAATGAGAAATACGGAATTTTTCAGTGATTTGTCAGCGATTTTAATTTTTAGTCTAAAGTTAGGTTGGATTACGTTAGGATAGGATGGTGCAAACAACTTTAACCAAAATATTTTAAAACTCACATTTACAAATATATCAATCAACATTTAATATTTTTACGGTTTTCTCACGTTAACTGACTAATATTAATTCTTTGTTTTAAAAATATTCTAAAGACTACAAGAAGTGGATTTTATCACTGGCACTATACTTTGTTAAAGATCATCCCAACTTGACTTCAGAGTGCTCTAATAGCAAATGGTGGAACCATAAGAGAATGAAAATGCAACAACCAATGGAGTTACGATGTAAGCCAGCTGCAATCATAGCAACACCTTTACTTCAGACATTGTTGCCACTTTTCAGTTCTTTTAATGCACCTGTTTTACAACCTACTCTTTTGATAATGTGAGTAAGCATATTATGATCGAGGTCTTTACATTATCGTTTACAGTTGTTTATATAATATTCTTACTGAATTATTTATTTGTCTCTTTAATTATTATTTAAATCAATTAGAAATACCTCTCTAAATGGAATTTTACCTCAATAGGTAATTACTGTCTTTCGTATGTCAAACGAACTACTCTTGGCAAGATCACGCGTCAGAGTTTCAACCAAATGACACTAAAGCCGATCATGTCAAGTTGGAATATTCAATAAATAAATGTGCAACGTCCAGCTAGTCTCAGCGTAGTTTCAGCCAGATAGTTTTTTGTTCGTACTCTCTACGATACACAAAAATATGAATTGAACTTTACTGTTACCTACTGTAAATGTATGCTAGTAATTAACATTTGAAAAATCTCCTTTCAGCCTAATATTATATACTGTACTTTATTTAATGAATGTTCCGACTTGGTATGACTGTGCATACTTGCATTTGAGTGTAGCTCTGACGTGCGGTGTTGCCGAGAGTACTGCATTTGACACTGCGATGAGACAGAAAGCCGCTTGTAGATTTTTAATGGGCTAAAATAATAATAGAAAAAAAATATACTAATTAAAGTATAAGAATGAACTTGCAACAATGGGAAACAAAAATGAAAAAGACTATAAAACAATAAGAAAGTCCACAATCATAATTTAATTTCAAGACGTAAAGGTGTTTCTATGGTTGAAGCTAGCTAACATCGTCACGCTATTGCTTGTATGTATCATTTCCAACCGTCTCGTGGTTCCAGCATTTGCTGTAAGAGTGCTATGATGTCAAGTCGGGATATTTCATAGATAAGTTATACCATATTAGTCATTCACACTTATACAAACGCCTATCAGGTTAATTTTTTAAAACATTATTCTTCATGGAATTTCAGTAAAATCACTCAAAAATACGTTATTTTGTACAAGACTCCTAACAGTCCTATTGTATATAAATTAGAGTCTCCATGACTTCATTGATGATAACTTCGTCTCGTGGTTGGTGTTGTGAGGAAATATACCATCAAGAGGTGGGGGTTGTTTTTAAAACACGTTTTCATTGCTAATTTATTTTATCATCTTCTGAAATTATGCCGGTTATTAAGGTTTATGAGAGGTTTATTTTTTCTTTCTACAACGTTGCAATTTTTACATTTTAATTTTACATTTTAACAAGTTTAAAAACTTTGTTAAGGGACAGCAGCCCAAACCCTTAATTTTAAGGACCTCCAGGGATTTACACCTCATGTGCAGCAGCATTGCTAATCACTACGCAAGAAAGAAGAGTGTAAGGAGCTATATGATATTTCTTATTTTGCAATCATTGATCATGTATTCGTATTTTTAAGCAAAACCGTCATTAATGTATTTAAAAATACATTTGGCAATGCAAACACAAATATTAACAAGTTAATATAAATACTGTTAAGCAAGTTTTAATTTTCCAGACATATATTTATAAAAACAAACACAAATATGAAAGAAGTTAATTTTCTATTAATTATCATAAATCAAATTTATAAAACATATTATTTAGTTGACATGTGTTTATTTATATTTTTAGTTTCGATAACTCTTGTTTTTCTTCATGTGGAAGTGTGGGGCTTCCAAGATTCGAATCTACTACTGAATTAACGTGGAACAACACCCTGTGAATAAAATTCAGGCACAGGCCTGTGGCTCGTGTGAATTATCAAGTAAAAATCTTTGTTAAAACTAACAACAGCATATATTTTGATTTTTTATACTTAAAATAGAAAAAAAACTACGTTACAAATTTCAGAACTAAAAGTTACCATGATGGTTCTACTTCGTAATTTTAAAATATACCACGTGTTTATACTATCCAAGTGACACTACAAATATTAACGTTTCTTGAGACGAAACATGTAATTTAGGGACACGCTACAGTCACAGAATACAGCTTATAATTTCTGTTATTATTTGTTATGAAACAAACACGCGCAGATAGTGATCTTCTCTAAAAAAACTTTATCTCACATATTCGTAATTCGAATACCATAGAATATTCGAGTTCTCAGTATTTTTAACCAAAACAACGCCATATTGACGAGAGCTCAGTCACAACAAACTCAATTGTCGTGCCTTTGGTCGGTTTTATCACTGCTTCATGCATCACTGTATAACCTGGTTTACAACTTGAAGCATCTTTTTTCTTTTTTTTTTATTTCTATCTAATGAATACGTATTTTCACCTTAATGCTAAATAATACAAAACTGGTAAATGTAATGCACGCATTGAAAAAATTATGTTTTTTTTTTCATTTAACATTCACAAAAGGGATAAAATTAAATGTTGAATTGTCAAAATAATCTAAACTCTAAATTAAATTATCTATAGAGTAAAAAAATGTATAAACAGTTTTACTATAAAAATTAACTCCGAAGAATTTCAGGTACAGTAATAATAAAAATTAAAATTATTGCCTGCAATCTAAGTGTGATTTCATAAATATTAAATTCAAAATAATTGAACGTGACAGAAACGTTTTCATATCAAATTAATAATAGTTATTTTTTCACAATCAAGTACAATAATATAGCAGATAGTAAGAATTAGCTCAAAAATACCAAGGTTATGGGAAGAAAGCTTACTATCAGGCCTCTTAAATTGTCTAAACAAAACAATTTTATGATTTTTCAATTTGTTTTTAAGGATATATCAATTTCCTTCTTAACTTTAACCTTTTCGTTCCCCGTACACCAATGATGATTTGTGAGGGGAAATTATTTTAGACAGAGTAAGGGATAGAACTAATTCAAAATAAGATATCACTGACCTCCGCGATCTCTAACTCAGGCTCGAAGTCTGGCCGTTAGACCACTGTTTGCAATAACGATTTCAAAATTATTCAGTACAAGTAGTGAGCACTTTTTCATAAACGATGGATTTAAGTTTAACACATTTCTAAAAATTTTTTAACATAACAATAAATTTAAGTTTTTCTGAGTGCTTTAATGATATTGATTTTTGTTTGTTGAAGAATGGTTTAGAAACAGTTGTATTAAGAACAATTACAATATAGTTTTATACGTAATTTTAATATATTACCATATCGAGCTATTCCGTACTACGTACAAGATTGTGCACTGTGCAAATCTCTCATATTGGATATCATAGTAAAATATGAACAGCAATATGAGTAAAATATGCACGTATGTTCACAATTTCCATATGTTTTTAGATTTACACTAATTTGTAAATCCTTTTACAAAAACCATCCCTAAATATATGTATTTAGTTCCTCTCTCCAAGGAAGGATCCAGACGTGTATTATAAGTGTTAAATATCAACAAAATTCGCTGAGTTCTTGGCAGGTAACTGATATGTGATCCAGACTATTATTAATATATTTGTATTTCTGATATGATATGATGGTGCTGACTGCTGACTAGTCTTCTGGCGTAACCTTGGCCCATGAAATATTATCCCTTGATATTCCTGGTATAGACTAGTAATATTAGTGTGAATGCAAACAGATTCAGTTTTACAGAAATATTAGTTAATATCCAAACATTTTATTTTGATTTAACTTTTAAATGGATCTAATATTTAGAGTAAATTAACTTAAGTATTTGTTGTTTTGTAGTTTTTTATGTCGCATTACTGTAATTTTATTGAGTTTTACGTCAATAAACCTAATTCTAGGTGAATTATTATCAAACGTCTTAGTTTTGAAAAAATGCTATTTTTTCCTTATTTCATTAAAATGTGAATCTTAGTTTATACTATAATCTACTTTTAATACATTGAGAAATCACTAATATTACAAGTACACCACGAATGGAAATGTTCCTTTTGCTAACCTTATTAAATTGGTGTGGTATGGAGAAAAATATTAGTAATATTTAATATTAGATATTTTCAACTATTATTTTTCTGTAACTAATACGAAAGTAACTAATATCATAAAACAACTAATGCGAGCCATGCCTACGTAACAATGTATAATGTATACCTTCTCAGGAATGACATATAACTAATAATAATGTATCGTTGTCCAACAAAGACAATTCTCCATGTTCTATAATAATTGAACTTATCCCAAATATTAGTTGCAATTGAAGCCAAAACTAACTTTAATGAGCTTCCCTGAACTACTCCATAGTGTATCGACCTACTATCCCCTGTAACTCCAATTATTCAAACTACTAGTTGTCTACTTGAAGTGCTAAGTACACATTACTGTTACGTGTATAATGTATCCAATTAACTAATCCTAGGGGCACTTCACTGCCCTAGATAAGGGGAATGGGGAGTATTCCTGTTTTATATTCAACTTATCTATTTAACATGTTCAATGCATTAAAATAAATAGATACCATAAACAATATCAGCAATAGTGGTGCATTAATGCAACCCAAATATTTGGGGAAATTTCATTATGGATATTGTAGGCGATAGGTTATATACTCGGTTCTCTTAATACTGACACTGCACCACTCAATGGTTGCCGTCGACGGGGGCACTACTTGAGCGAAATCTGGGGTGTCCGTGTTGGGTGGTGGTCAGGGACCGTGGAAGAGGGCTGAGTATTAGACGTGTCATTTAGATTTAATTAAAACTAATACAATGTGGCTTGCATTCCACGTAAATCTCTAGGTATCTTATTTGCCGTAGATTTCAGGCTATGAATGAATGTATATTTCTAAGGAATGGTTGACCTTATTAACAAAGACTACATTCGTCCATCTTCACTCATTCACCACCACTTTCGGCTTCTTAACAATGAATAATGAATATTCGTGATTTAATTCACTTGCAGTCGGATCTTATCTTTATTTATAAAAACTATTATGAGGTTATGGTGGACGTTTTCATTGTTATTACATACATGGAATGTTTACACAACGTTTCGAATTCTGTTAGCTTACCACCATCAGGTTAAAAACGTCTGTGAGTCAATATAACACAAAAACGGAAATTTGATTTTGTCTCATGAATATTCAGTAAGATTATAAACACCAATAAATCTTACTTGGATTAAAACAAAGCAAAGAATATTATATACAATTTACAACTACAAAAAAAAAAAAAAAAAACTAAAATGCCATATATTTAACTTTTTTCTATTTCCTCCATTGTTTATCATTAAATTGTTATCTATCTACATTAAAATTCTAGATTTAATTAATCATAACTTGATTTCACAAAACTACTCGTCACCAAATCACGGGCACTATAACAATCTGCAGTGTATGAACTAAAGTTTATTATTTCAATGAAATGTTCGTTTGTAGCAGTAAATGATACGAAAACTAATTTATAATATGCCTAATTGTGATGTCATTATTTCGTGTATATGTTTTGAATGGATTTCAAATACTATTTCACAACAATGCAAACTCATCAGAAACGTTATTTGCACCACTAGGACTCCATTCACAATCTCATGTTCACCACACTGACTCATTAACCAAGTGAAATATGAGTGTATTGCACAATATAACACAGCTTTTATCATATTTATATTGGTAATATTGGGTATCTGAATTGATATAAACTTTGTATTAATAAATGATAATCAAGTATTTATAACTATATTTATTCTTGTGGTTGAGATGAATTTCATTTTAATTAAAACTCTAAATTATTTTAATTTATCAACCAGTTAACTCCAATGTAATCTGTTTGGAGTTAAGTTAATTAATTCAACTGAATATTATTTACTAACAATGCAGTAACTGTAAGAATATAATATACTCAACTTGGTTCTTGTTTAACTATAGTTAGTAAATGTAAGTAGGCCCTACTTGTCCGGTCTAGAAAACCAATGACACTGTAAAGTTAAAAATAAAGTACGTCACTTGTTATAAAGAAAGTATTCTTCCATTTTATATAACCATCAATCATGAAAATTTGCGAATTTTCTCGTCAGTCTATCTCATGAAAGGGACGTTCAGTTTATCTAATTAGGCATGATAAACTGTGTAATACGATAGTATCAGATGGAGCTGTACAATGTACACGTCACAACTTTCTATGGGAGAATGATTACTTAATTTAAGTTAAAAAGGGCAAAAAAACACAATTGAAGCCATATAAACAGACATAAGTATTTTTAAAATAAAGACATAAGAAGAAATACATCTGAATAAGAATTGAACTTTAATTTGCACCCCAAGTTTAAATTGTATATGAGTTAAACGGAAAAGTAGGATATGCGTTAAGTACTACATTTCGATTTTAAATTTTAAATTTTCATTGTATTGTATATTAGATGTAAAATTGTTAAGTTCTTAAGTTAACATTTATAATAACGTAAGATTATTATGAGAAAGAGGTTTATACCACTAGCCTGATATACTGTAATTAAGCTTGATATAAAATATATATATTAAATTGGACTCACAAAGATTGATACTGAATGTAACAGCAAGATGTAAAGATCTATATTATTTATTACATCACAACATAGTTCTTCTTTTATAAAACAAAGTGTCTTTCAAGGTTTGGATCCTGACCTGAAGTGATTCAGAGTTCTACTCGCTCAAGTTTTTAAACGTTCTCCAGACAACATTTGGAGTTTTCTTTTAACCAATATTGCTACAAATGTTGATACACTACATTTTACAAATATATTTATACTAGACGATAGTCCTTGCTTCGCTATGGGATGGTTCTATGCTAGCTGAGAGCCATAACATTCCCTTCGTGATTCTCCCTAAACCATAACATCAACATAAGAGTTCAGCTTGCTGCCATTCTCCTAGACAAAAAAGTTTTAAACCCTATAAGTCTACTTTAGGGGGATGCGAAAAAGTGCAATCATGTCAGATTTAGTAGAAACACAGACCAAACATAATACATCTCTGGTATGAATTCCCTTACCTTGTTGCAATGAAAACCAAATTGGCCAAGATTTTGTAATATGTTTATTTTGTTGTATCAACTGTTTTTTACTCTTATGGAAAACGGAAACATTGAGGAGCTTTTTCTACCCGATAGGAATAGAATTTCGATAAAAAATCCTTTCCTAGTTATTCTCTATGATGCAAAATCTAACTTCCCTCCCAATATCGTCTGAATCTGCTCAGTGATTCATGAGATTTTGTTATGCATTTTATATATTAATATTGCTTGGATAGATATGGATGTCATTGTATAAGTAATATATTACCTTGCTTGAACGTAGTTGGTTTGGGATTGTTCTATACAATGTGTGTAGTAATATCATAATTGAATAAATAATATATTGCCTCGCTTGAATTTAGTTGTTTTGTGATTGTTCTATACAATGAGTGTAGTAATATCATAATTGTATAAGTAATATATTGCCTTGCTAGAACTTAGTTGGTTTGGGATTGTTCTATACAAAGTGTGTAGTAATATCATAATTGTATAAATAATATATTTATTTATTCTTAAGACACCGATTTTCAAAATATGGTGAATATTACTTGCGAATGAGTGTGATGAGTGTAGATGAATGAATGAAGTCATTGTTACAAACTAATGCTGGCTATTCTTTAGAAAGTGTGATTAATTCATAGCCCAGTGACAAATAAACAGCCAGTGGTTAACAGCTGTCCCTTTTAAAATTGTTTATGATTCTGATTGGGAACAAACTGAGAACCTTTAGCTTATTAAGCTGGGCTTTAACCAACTACGCTACCGACCTTTATGAAAGGCAGATTCATGTTTAATTAGTCATTAAACATATGTTACATGCTGGATTAAAGTATCAAATTACTCAATTTGTCTATGATTGTAAACATAAATAACTTGATCTTGGAAAGCACTCGTAACAATTTTTCACAATGATCAATCGGAACTAGAATATCACATCGGTACGACACAATTGTAGTGTTATTCTTACTAAACTGTCAGTGAAATTCCCCATCAACTCATTGACGTCATTCTATTCCACTCAAAAAAGTACGACGTTGACAAATATATAAGTAGAGGCCTGGTAAATTACCACATATTTATCTTTTCACGCGTATACTCTATACGCAAATCCATAATTTATGGTGTCTTTTTGACAAACGAGAAAACGATCAATTGATTTCAAGTTTCCTTCCTCACACGTTGTCCATGTTTTTTACTATCCCTCAGGATATAGTCCCTAAATATCCCCATCCCATAATACCTACTCCCCCCACTCCAATATGCGTAAATAACTCGTCCAAGAGGGGATCAGACTGCACATGTGCAACACTATTGGTGAGGTTCTAACTTACATTTTTTAAACTGTTAAAACGTCAACGTAATATATGGAGCATTTCGACTACCTACATCGACTCTAACATTGGTGTACATGAAGTAACATGTCAATTCAACAGAATTCGATGGTATGGAACTATACCAATTCTCCAATAAGAATTCTACAAACAACCCAATTTCAAATGTTAGATCTTTTCTGTTCATTCACTATCATAACAATAACTTAGGAACACAACTGAACCAAACCTAACTTAACATAAACTAACTAAACCTAACATAACATGATCAAACCTAAAATAACCTAGTCAAACCTAACATAACATAACCAAACCTAACATAACCTAACCGAATCAAGCCTAACATAACCTAACCAAACCCAACATAATCTAAACAAACCTAACCAAAGTAGTGGTAGTGAATTACCAGAAAAGGTCCCAAACTTTTAATATATTAATAAACATATCTATTATATTTCTAAGAAAAAAAATGTAAATCAAAGTTAAGTTCAATTAATTGTAATTGATTAACATAAAAGTATTTCAGAGTTATAATTTTATAGTAAATATATTACTAATTGATATTTTATTTACTTTTACATACGTTTTTCCTCAACAACGTTTTATTATGACCACTAATTAAGTTTTACTTGCAGCATTGGGTTATATAACTTATCAAATTCAACCCTGTCAAGAAGTTACATAGGTTGTATTAACCCTTTGTGTGGCTTTAAACAATAGTTATAAATAATTATTCCTTTTAAAATGTGCCAATATGTTAATAATGGTATTGATCTTTCTAGCCTCAACCCCTCAAATGTCAAATAAAAGGGCTTGTGAATGTCCAATGACGTGACTAAGAGGGACTGCGTGCTAAGGGTGGCGACGCCAAGTTTTTATTACAGCTGGCTAACTTCCCTTGCCCCCTACACATGAATATTTTAGAGTTAAACTAACTTTATTGACAGAAACAATCTATTACATAGAATATAAAGCGGATTGTGAAAAGTAACTTTAGATAATACACGTATGATTTAACATTCACCGTAAAGCACAAGCTGACAGTAGTTATGTGTAGATTGAGAAACTAATGATCTCTTTATATGGGTCTCCATCAAACTCGTTATTACCTAAAGAGAACTGAATCACTCTTAATATTAATTAGTGATTCATTTGTACCTAAAGTTCAGTGCTGTAGAACTGGTACATGGTAAGGTTGTGTACACATAATGGTAACTGTATACATATAATATAATAAGGTTAAATCATATTAGTATTGGTTACAATACCAATTGTTATTATACAGTAGAAGGTGATCGAAAGACATGTCAACATTGTAAGGTTAAGCAAGTTTCCTCGGTATAAACTAGCTGAGGTTGTATTGCTGTAATTCCTATAAAGGAAAACATTATAATACCTAATTTCCTCAATTTAAACTGGCCATTTTTGTCACGGTGATTCAATATGACCTACTTTACTCATAAACATTCAGGAAGGAACTATCTCCAATACATAACTACCTGTTGTCACAAACTTTGGCCTTAGCCTGCAATATAATACATATAAAACCCAAATAGAAACCACCCAAACTGTAAACACCTCCCTCCCTCCCATCCATCTTAAAATGACATCAAGTAGTGATATCATTTTCACTATTTACCGTACAAACATTCAGGTAGGAACTGTCCCCAATGTAGAACTAGGTGTTATCAAAAAAACACTTACCTTAGCCTGAAATGAAGGCTCACCCAGACAGTAAAAACCACCCTCCCTCCCCTCAATCCTAAAATGACATCAATCAGTGATTTCATATTCACTAAATGCCCTATCAACATTCAGAAAGGAACTGTTCCCAATGTGGAACTAGCTGTTGTTAACGAACTTTGACCTTAGCCTGTAATGTAATACATATAAAACCCAAATTAAGACCCGCCCAGACTATAAACACCTCCCACCCTACCCTCCACCCTAAAATGACATGAAGCAGCGATTCCATATTCGGTAACTACCGTATAGATATTTAATATGGAACTGAGACTACGTACAGTACATATCCTGCAAAGTAATACAGTGTACAGACTGACAGCATTGACGTGTGGTGTCTAAGATTAACTGAGACTCGCCCAGACTGTAAACATCCCCCCCCCACTCTCTCTAACTAAATACGTGACGTCAGAAGGTGTCTTGGAAATCGGTTACGTTGTAATATCCTTTAGAATGAATATATATGTATATATCTGCCATAATAAGTAGAATTTGGTCGTTTTTACAGTAACATGTTTAGAACTCAGCAAACTTATATATTTTTTTATTTCATTTTATCGACTTATTAATATTCAAACTGTATCGAGGAGTAGGTTGTATACAATGTTGAACTGATTTTTAAATCAACCAATCTATTTATAATGTTTTAGAAAAAAGAGTTCTTATTCGAAACATGAAAGAAGGCGTTATCCAACAAAAATATCTGGAAACCGAAAACCTTTGAAATAAATAAATTTTATCTTGTACCAACAGTAGCGTACGTTTATTTATGCCATGATATTTCTTTTGATCACATTTTTTATACTTAATGTACTTTATAAAATAATAATTTATTAAGTTTTTCTATTCCGGAGATACAAATAACAATGTTGAATTATTTCATTCCATAATGTTAAGAATTCCAAAATCAAACTATATTTTTAAATACATCAGTAAATTTAAGAAACCTTCGTGGTTCATACGCGTTTTTTTTTTTTTCAAAATGAACAAATTTTGTAGAGTAAAAAAAAGTTCATTTTTCATATAATCATTCAATGGCAGTATTAAACTGAGAATGTCATTCAATAAAACTAGTTACTGGCTGTATTATAAGTTTATACATTTTGAATTTTAACCATTTATATGCTTTATATGTAGAAGAGCCAGTGGTTAGAAATCGCACGGATTCGAATCCTGGCCTGATTGTTAGTTTTATCAGTAATTTTCACCTCTTTAAGTAGTGGTTCTCTGTACAGTAAGTTACCCTCACAAATCAGTGGGTGGAATAGGGTTTAAGTGAAGATCGGCCTCTACTAAAATAAAAAACGTATATATATATATATATATATATATATATACAGAATTAAAAAAATAAGGAAACACTTTCGCGTTATTTTTTCCATATATAATTTGATGTTTTAAGTTTTTTTTATATATTGTGTTACACAAAGTATAATTTGTTATCAGAATAATTTACTTAAAACCGTTAAATAGAAGATAAATAATAACGTTCAAATTAATTACTTTGATATTCAAATGACCGCTACACTGGAAAGGATAAACCTTTCGAAGTACGGTTTGCGGGAATTAATTTCTCTTGAATAGACATTCCATTTGATACCAAACTCGGCCTAGGATTACGTTGAAAATGTTCGTTCAACTCCTCGTGGGCCATCCCCCTGAAAATATGAAATGTCACTGTCAAAAAGTATGTTCTTTGTAACCATGATCATGCACAAGATTTCACTTTTACAAGTGAAGTTATACAAAAGTTGTGAGGGTGTTTCCGTATTTTTCCACCCCGTTTATTTCTACAGTATTTAAATATTTTTTGGTTAATTGTACGTTATGGCTTGTACTTTTGAAAAATGGGTCACAGCAATTAACTTAGTTGCATTAAACTGATTTTACAGCCCTGATTTATTAATGTTAATTGCGTTAATATTGTGCTTATATATTTAACTACCAGTGCCGGTGGCACAGTGTTGTACTTCAGCTACTTGGGGACAAAGTGTTGAGAAGATTGTACGTGATATGTTCTATGCTCGGTCCTCTTAATAGCAACACGGCTTCCACACAATGGTTACCATCGCCATTGACACTAACTGAGAAGTCTGTGGTGTCCATGTTGGATGTTAGTCGATTTCAGATGTTTTGAATGGAAGACCACTGAATGTCAGACTTGTCACTTAGCTGAACACTACGTGGTTTGGATTCCACGTGAAGTTGTAGGTCCCTTAGTTGCTCTAGTTATTGGCCATTTCTGAAGATCAGTCGACCTTAGTTAGTAACAATGACTACACTCGTTCATCTACACTCAACACACTGATTCGCCCCAATTGGCCCACATCTTGACGATTGGCTTCTCAATAATGAATAATAATTTTAAAAGTTTATATTCAATTGTATTTAAAACCTAAAATTAATGTTTCAATCACTTTAGTGTAGCCTACCAATTTTGTACCCCAAGATGAAAAAGGTAAAGCCGGATTATTCTCAGATAGTGACGCCGACATCGTGTACTAATTTAAGGCGTTAATGAATTGTTACACTAGTTTAGGGTGAGTGTAAATGACTTGTGTAGTCTGATTACTAACTGAGTTTGATTATTCCTCAGAAAGGGCCATTTAATAATAGTGCAATAGCTTGGCAAACTGAGTGACCTACAACTTTACGAGGAATCCAAACCATGTAGTATTTGTCAGATTTTCAGCTATCTGATAAATGTGAGTCTCAGTTCTTTCCCCTAAACAAGATCTGGACCCTGACTACTACCCAACATGGACAACCCATTATTATCTAGTAGTGTCTACGTCGATGGCAACCTTTGAGAGGACGCCATGTCGGTATTTAGAATCATCACCCACAATATTAACAACACTTCGTTTCACAGCGCCACCACTGCTGACTATTCTTTTCGAAACAGGCTCTATTTTATACATATATATATATATATATATATATATATATATATATATATATATATATATATATATATATATATTAAAAGTAAATTAAACTTAAAAGTGCCAACTCTTTACTCTTGTTTTCTAAAGATTAAAAATCATAGTACCTCTTGAAATGTATATTCACCTTATTAAAATAAGATAACCATACATGATATATAATTTTAATACTGACACTTTAAAATCCTTTACTACACTTGAAATATATTAAACTGTATTTTTATGCAGTTATGGGTTATTATACAAGCAAAATCCGTCTCCCGTTTTACTACATTATGAAGATAAAGTAATCTTACAAAACTCATGCATGCATTATAACGTTATTACATTATTACATTTTACATCGTCTACGGTTTATTAAAGTACCCAGTCACTTAAATTTGGTGGGCAAAGTTTCCCCATTCACTCGATACAATGCTGAGTCTAGGTAAGGTGAACTAGGAGGATCAGAATCTGTATAATCAGCACTGGGTCAGCAAGCTGCACTGTCCCAGTCCGTGAATGAGGAGTCAAGAACACTAGCATGACTCGTAAAGTGTTGTATTCAGCATTGGTTAGAGGATTTAACTTAGCAATGAATAATTAATGATTTAATCACCAGCAGATATTTTTTCTACCTATACATGAAAGGTGTATTCGTGTAATGTTGAAAGTTTGTATAGAGTTTATACTGTACTGTTTTTTCTTTTTTTTAATAATAAACTGTTACAATAATAAACGAGTTACTTCAACTCAATAACCAACTACAATAATAAAAAATAATAACACAAGTTACTTCTCAACCAAACCCAAAAGATTTTAAAAAAAGTATTTCACGCTTGTATTCATATATACATATTGAATCAGTTCCCACCAAACTTTACGAGCTAGGAATAAGGTGTCAGCTAGATTAGATTAATTTCAAAGTGAATGACAAAGGACGGTGGGAAAACGTCAAAATTAAACTTACCCTAACCTACGTTTAATTTAATTTAAGTTTAAATTCTGTTGCTTCAATAGTACTACAGAACAGTCGACTTATTAATTTTAACGTATTCACAGACCGAGGCTGAAGGTCGAGCTATCAAGAGCTCAGCGAGTGACTCTCTAAACCGGCATTACTAAGAGCGATGGCTAAGGTGAGACGAGCGTAGTCACTGACGGGGTTGAAATAGGAAAAGTGCAGGGGTGTCTCCTAATTGTTTTTATAATCTGATATGAGACGGTCAAGTGATATATTTGTCAAACAATCCTCGTGAAACTGTTGTTTACTAACCTTTAGAATCAGTTAGAATACGGTTTGTACGAGAACCTCCCACTACAAACTTATCAAAGAACCAATACACGACCGGTTGGGTGTATAGACATATATTGGGTGTATAGACCGGGGACCAATATTGGCTTCCGGTGGCCCGTTGAGTTCAGGGTGGCTGAATACGGCAGTTTCAACAACACAGTGGGTGGGAATTAAAGTATAAATTGCCATCTTTCGTTAAAAATATTCTGTTGAAGTGTTTTATTTTTTGTTTTACATGTTTAGAAGTATGTTTTGGGAAATCTTCCACTTAACAATCATTCCAGTTTGTATTCCCGTTGGTAATGACCGTGTTTATTATCAGTAAAAGGCACAGACCATCGATATTAAGCTGACTGATTGTATTTTAATATGTTAAATACACCTTTCATAACCCACTGGCCATGACAACGACCATTTGAACTCTCGAATTCAAAACAACCTTCAGGCCCAAACAAGCAACACTTGAGAAATTGTGTTTACTGGCTGAGTGTGAGTTTAATCACACAGTCAATGATCCTATGCTGCTTTCTGCATCCTTAGGAACCAGCCATTATTGTTGTCGAAATAAATATAGGTGTTGAAGTCTGTTTGCAATGCTAGCACCTATGGGCACTGGATAACTCACTTCAAAATACGAGCAAACAAATGGATCTCTTGATCGAAAGGAATACCATGGAAATCCTAGACCAATAGTCTCAACTGAACCAGCGTGGCCATAAAGTACTTTGTAACAAAATTACTGATCAGTCACAGCATATAATACAATAGTACTGTTACGATCTACAGGGAGTGAAATAATAAGTAGATCCCACTTTTTGGCTTCTCAAGGTTACTTTTTCCATTCCGAATACCGAGGATTCGCACTGCCACTGAGACACACTGACTCGTCAGCTGAAGGGTACTTGTATATAAGGTGCCGGTGTCAGTCTAGAAGGTACTGGAAGTATGGTGGATATCGTTTTGGAAGGGGATCTAGATCATTCTGGATGCCGTTTCGAGAAGGTTCTGGCTCCATCTACAGGAAAATTAGCTGCGATTCAAGCACCATATGAGAGAAACTGGATTGCCCCAGAGAAACGAGTGTTAAATTACCCACGCGGTGCTGACGGTAACTTCCGTAATCCGTGGCAGTACTCAATACACAACGTTAAGTTGTTTCAAACAAATATAAAAAAGATATTTTCATCATCAAAAACACAAATTCATATAATCCTAAGTACAACAAAAGATATATATATCTGATCTACACATAATCTGATTCATATTCTAAATATAACGGTTTATTACCATTATACTTTAAGTTCTTGATCTAATTTGTAAGTCAGTCTCGTACCTTTAGAGGTGGATCTATGGTTAAGTTGGAATTGTGCAAGGTAATAAAAATGAAGTTCTGTCAGCTCTTATCTTAATTATTACATATTATGGATAGTCATAATCAGGTCCTATATGAAACGCAATGAGACTAGCATCAGTTTACACTATTATATTTCATTGAGCGATTTGACTATGTCAAGTTTTATTATTATTTACAGTTAGTATATTACTAAACTTTTGTGTTAGGTTTTAAAGCCCTAATAAAATAAAGATAAAACAATAGTATTAAAATTTGAGATGTACATAATTATGTAACTAAATATGTACTTACGTTAAATAAGAAAGTAAAAAACTGCACACAGTTTTACTAATAATAAGGGTAAGGTTATTCAATGTTTGAACTCTAAATATGTATTATGATTTTTGGTATAGCATACATGCTATATATTTGTAAGAATAGGTATACTCCATTGTGAAACAATATTAGTATAATGTTATCGAGAGAATTGAGGAATTTCAAAGTTAGTTGTAACGTTATCAAAACCATATAAACGTGTCTCGATGTCTAGGGAACGGAGTCCAATAACACTTTATACACTTCCAGCCTGTGGCACTATCCCCATGTATTCCTCTGTCACTTGTAGGAACAAACTGACGTGTCTCGATGTCTAGGGAACGGAGTCCAATAACACTTTATGCACTTCCAGCCTGTGGCACTATGTATTCCTCTATCACTTGTAGGAACAAACTGACGTGTCTAGTTGCCCAGGGAATGGAGTCTAATAACACTTTATACACTTCCAACCATGTGGCACTATCCCCATGTATTCCTCTGTCACTTGTAGGAACAAACTGACGTGTCTAGTTGCCCAGGGAATGGAGTCTAATAACACTTTATACACTTCCAACCATGTGGCACTATCCCCATGTATTCCTCTGTCACTTGTAGGAACAAACTGACGTGTCTAGTTGCCCAGGGAATGGAGTCTAATAACACTTTATACACTTCCAGCCTGTGGCACTATCCCCATGTATTCCTCTGTCACTTGTAGGAACAAACTGACGTATCTCGATGTCTAGGGAACGGAGTCCAATACCACTTTATATACTTCCAGCCTGTGGCACTATCCCCATGTATTCCTCTGTCACTTGTAGGAACAAACTGACGTGTCTCGATGTCTAGGGAACGGAGTCCAATAACACTTTATACACTTCCAGCCTGTGACACTATCCCCATATATTCCTCTGTTTCTTGTAGGAACAAACTGACGTGTCTAAATGCCCTGGGAACGGAGTCCAATACCACTTTATATACTTCCAGCCTGTGGCACTATCCCCATGTATTCCTCTGTCACTTGTAGGAACAAACTGACGTGTCTCGATGTCTAGGGAACGGAGTCCAATAACACTTTATACACTTCCAACCTTGTGTCACTATCCCCATGTATTCCTCTGTCACTTGTGGGAACAAACTGACGTGTCTAAATGCCCAGGGAACGGAGTCTAATACCACTTTATATACTTCCAGCCTGTGGCACTATCCCCATGTATTCCTCTGTCACTTGTAGGAACAAACTGACGTGTCTAGATGTCTAGGGAACGGAGTCCAATACCACTTTATATACTTCCAGCCTGTGGCACTATCCCCATGTATTCCTCTGTCACTTGTAGGAACAAACTGACGTGTCTCGATGTCTAGGGAACGGAGTCCAATAACACTTTATACACTTCCAGCCTGTGACACTATCCCCATATATTCCTCTGTTTCTTGTAGGAACAAACTGACGTGTCTAAATGCCCAGGGAACGGAGTCCAATACCACTTTATACACTTCCAACCATGTGTCACTATCCCCATGTATTCCTCTGTCACTTGTAGGAACAAACTGACGTGTCTCGATGTCTAGGGAACGGAGTCCAATAACACTTTATACACTTCCAACCTTGTGTCACTATCCCCATGTATTCCTCTGTCACTTGTGGGAACAAACTGACGTGTCTAAATGCACAGGGAACGGAGTCTAATACCACTTTATATACTTCCAGCCTGTGGCACTATCCCCATGTATTCCTCTGTCACCTGTAGGAACAAACTGACGTGTCTAAATGCCCAGGGAACGGAGTCCAATACCACTTTATACACTTTCAGCCTGTGTCACTATCCCCATGTATTCCTCTGTCACTTGTAGGAACAAACTGACGTGTCTAAATGCCCAGGGAACGGAGTCCAATACCACTTTATACACTTCCAACCATGTGTCACTATCCCCATGTATTCCTCTGTCACTTGTAGGAACAAACTGACGTGTCTAAATGCCCAGGGAACGGAGTCTAATACCACTTTATATACTTTCAGCCTGTGGCACTATCCCCATGTATTCCTCTGTCACTTGTGGGAACAAACTGACGTGTCTAAATGCCCAGGGAACGGAGTCCAATACCACTTTATATACTTCCAACCATGTGTCACTATCCCCATGTATTCCTCTGTCACTTGTGGGAACAAACTGACGTGTCTAAATGCCCAGGGAACGGAGTCCAATACCACTTTATACACTTCCAACCATGTGGCACTATCCCCATGTATTCCTCTGTCACTTGTAGGAACAAACTGACGTGTCTAAATGCCCAGAGAACGGAGCCCAATACCACTTTATACACTTCCAACCATGTGTCACTATCCCCATATATTCCTCTGTCACTTGTGGGAACAAACTGCTGGTAAGCAAAGAGAACATTGTACCACAAGAGGTCTACTAAGTCGATACAGTGACATTGAATGTACCCGCATGCCCGAAATAGAATGTCTGGAAGTTCTTCATCAGCTATTATCTCTGACTCTAAACTACTACTTAGTTCATACGTTCTTGAATTGGTGAAGCGACATTATTTCAGAATGTAACAACAATTGTATGTTAGTGCCTTCTTTACTTTATTGGATCATAACCATCATAATACCTAATAAGATAATAATCTTTAATTATATAATTAACATCACGCCTTGTTCCTTAGTACTGATCATTTCCATTTTTATGTTGTTTTCATCAGTAAGAAAACTTCCGCTGTAAAATTTACTTCACTTGCCAATTCACTTGGGCCTGAAGGCCTGTGCGTAAACTTTATTCAACGAGTGAAGAACTGACCGTTATGTCAGTTAGAAGTTCGAACTTTGGACCTTAGCCGGTACTGTCTGAAGCCATAATAACTGAGCCATCGTTATTGTCCCTTGTGTGTTAAATGATTAAGTAAAACTCATTTAAAATTGAATATTTACTGGATACAAAATAAGAACACAAACCGAACGCCATTCAATCATTCATGATTGATTGACCGAGTGGTATTAATAGTTCTTGACACTTGCACTTTCTCAAGGTTAACCATCCCAATAAATACATTATTTCCAACATGCCACGTCACTGTACGTATTTATGTCTTCTGACCTTCGCTGAAGATGAAGGTCATATAAAGTAACATTGAAAACACCGTATACAGCCTATATAACGAATCGATCCCAATTAATTGAACTCTATTATACAATTGAATGGCACAATATGAGCGGAGGTGATCGATGAGGTATTCCAAATGAGGCTGAATATTACATTATAGAACTATGACTGGATATAACTTGTATGTATCTTTGGTTGATTGGGAAGAACACTGTCTACATATGTTAAAAGTGGGTGGTTGGGTGGGTGGGCTGTCAAATATTCTTATTCTAAGTTATTACAATATTAACGGAACAGTTCGTACTAGCAAATTTCTTGACATTGGTATAAATTTCAATGAAATTAATTAAATTTATTTTTGAAACAACGTAATTAAGAATAAAACACCAAACCAGCTTCAATATAAGAATTGTTTTCGTTTTAATTAAATGGTTGTATGGAGCTCTAGTTAATGATAAACTCAAGGCTACTCCCTTGTTTACTAAAGTAAACTACAAAAAAGGTCTTTCATTTTCTTCCGAGCTAATTGCCAGTTTAATTAATAATAAACCTATTTGAATTGACTGGATAGGATCACTCTACACAGTGAGTCACCAGGTCAGACTTTCCGTTGGCAATGAACCCCACAACAACCAAGAGAATAGTCGGCCTGTTTATATAACGACTCTTTCATTGCCTTGCAGATAACTGTTATATCTAAATTATATCACTGTTATTATTAGACGAATAAGACACAGTCTACTGTTTGTAGTATCCCAAATAATTTTTATTTGTCATTTTAATTGAAAATTACTAATTTTTTATCTCCACGATAGTTAAATTTAAAAAAATATTATGTGTTTATATATCAAATTCGAAGAGTATATTAGATATTTGAAGTTGTACAGCACTGATCTAATCTCCTGTATTTTTATAAAAAACGTAAGATTTTTTTATACCGAATTGTTTTTTTGCAAATGAAGTTACGATCACCAAAATTACGTAGACTCTACCTTTTAATAAGAGGTTGTCTTATTGAAATTAAACTAAACATAAGTTTCTTGCATGTAAACAAAGTGTAATTATTACGTATTGAAAACTTAGCTTTACCAACCAACTTCTAGTAGAAAACCACTAAACATTGAATGTAGTTGAATATTTTAAGTTTTCTTTACAGGGTTGATTGTGAAAACTTAGCTTTACCAACCAACTTCTAGTAGAAAACCACTAAACATTGAATGTAGTTGAATATTTTAAGTTTTCTTTATAGGATTGATTGTGAAAACTTAGCTTTACCAACCAACTTCTGGTAGAAAAACCACTAAACATTGAATTTAGTTGAATATTTTAAGTTTTCTTTACAGGGCTGATTGTGAGAGAAAGTACCTAATATAATATGCTTTCTGTTTTGCGGTTACTATTTCATTTATTTGAGAAAATCTACATTTATAAGAATTTTTTAAGTTGAACCAAGTGAGAAAACCTACATCTTCACTAACCAATCTAATAGGCCTTAGTACCTTTGCTCCACATCGTTGACTGACCGAAAGATGATAATATATCTAAAATGCTCAGGTTTGCATAGCACCTCCTATATATTGAAAATACACTCCTAGATATATATAAAAACTTTGTCCTCTTCAGTTAAAGTTAATATGATATGTACAATATGTTCACAAATCTAGCCAAACTAGTTTGTGTCAAACTAATAATTTTTTGTTTTATTTTTTATGGTTTCAAGTTTTAAATGTTTTTTGTGAATCCTTTAATGAGTGAAGCTATCACATAACTTGGTTCATCTGAAAAAGCTGGCATTCCTGTAGTTATGTTTATCTTTAGACAGCAATTATAATAAATTGGCTGCATAGTTTTATTTATAATTACAAAAAAAGTTTTTTTTCATTTTAGCACTTATGTCAGAGTTCCTAAATAGACCAATACTCTTACCAGCCACAACCACTTTAAGACCGGCAGATGGTGAGGAAAGGGGGTGGGGGTAGTTTGAATAACAGATGAGGCGAAAGGAGGAGGAACAATAAGACCCTTAAATATAAATAATGGCCGGCTCTTCGTACTGATTGAGATTGCAGAACGCTTGTTTCCAACCAATTTTTTTTAATGTTCTTTAATTTAATTTTAAAACATTGGCTATTCGTAATAGAATTTCAAGTTGATCGATGTGGTTTTCATCAAAACCCAATTAATTATTTAAGGGCTGTTTCTTCCAATGATTAAATCGAACAATAAATGTAATGTGCATAAATGCAATTTTTAACACGTTCATAACAAATTTGTTAATTTTTAATTGAATTTTGTGAAAACCCCGCTACAATCAGATTAGATGACACATTCATTTTTTTTCTAATTGTTCATGAGATACAGTTTATCGTTTTCATTGTTATTACTATAAATATATATTTCACACATATGTACCAATTCGCACATCCCATGGGTTTCTTTACATTTGCTATGATTATTTGGTATTGACAATTTAATTGAGTCACAGACAGATTGTTATGGCATTTTTCTTACTTTAGATAAATCGATGTCATCTTACATCATACCAGTTCTACATAGTCCAACACCATAGGATATGCATCACTTTTGCATTGCCTAATTTGTAGCAAATATATAAATTTATAAAACCTTGCTCCATTTTTTTAGAATGTTATATCCCTTTCCACTTCCATCTAGAGGTGTTCTTAAACAAATGAAACGCTAAATAAAATGTATAGTCTATTTTAAATGTTATGTAAAAAATACATTCTGCTGAAGTCAAATTGCTTTTCTTTTGTATAAAACATGTGATAAAATTGAGATAATTTCCTAAAATGAAGTCCATATAGAAAATATCAAAGCACATATCTTTCAATCAATATAACAACTTGTCCAGTATAATCCTTGAATGTTACACCTACAATAGATATTCCATCTAATAGGAATATTTGTGCCTGTACATTTGTTAGTTAGTGAGGGCCGTAACCATAGCTGATTCAAACTTCATTATATTTACATGGGACTACACTACCGCTCCACAATGTAACACAAACACAGCTAATATTTTGATACTCAAAATTTAACCTCAGATGGGAAATATATTTGTGTATAAAATTAATGGTGTAGTCTTACAGAGCCAAAACGTGTTTTATTCATTTTGATTTTAATTAAGTGATATTTAGTTCTTTTTGAGCATGAGCGTAAAAACAAAATTTTAGATAATGATGCAGAAAATAATGTTATCATTTTTTTTAACAGACCAATATTTTTATATAGTAGTGATTTTATGTTAGATTGCCATGTAAGATTAAATGAATGCAAATAAATTGCCGATCGAGATACAAGTGATATGGTTGATCAGTTTTTAAATGTCAGAAATCATACCCCTGAGGTATACCATAAAGTACTGGTAGCTAGAGAAAAATACAGAAACTGTGATAATGAAATACTTTATTCACAACTACCAACGAATAAATGTAAGAACTCAACGTATATGTAACATCCCCCAGGAGCCAAATTAAAAAACAACAAAAACAAAACAGGTTAAGAAAATCCATTAAAAGCAGACAAAGGCAATATTGCCTTGAACATGACAGGTACCAAAGTGATCGGAACTTGTGTACTAGTCAGGGAATATTCCTTGATCGAAGGACTTATTGATCAGTACGGCCAACGGCAATATAATACAGAAGAATGTTTTTTGAACAGACTATATATAACATAACATTGGTCATATCTACAAAGAATTTGTTTGATGAAAACTAATTCAATACACCTAAAACTCATTACCTACACTTAAATATAAAATAAACATTATTCTAGCTGTTGAGTACATCTAAACTCATTCACTGCCAATATTTGCCCATGTCTTGAAGATCAATGTTGCATTAAAAAATAAATACAATTAATATCGAGTAATAATGGGCGAAGTAAATGTACAAAATAAGACGGCATATGAAACGCATCACTAATATTTGTTTCGTTTACGTTATTTGTATTCTACATGTTGTTTCTTATGTCTCATATTTATTACGCGGTTTAGATCATAAATTGGATTACATTAATCCAGAGTAGGAGAACCTCATGGTAAAGAATAATCGATAATAACGAAGTAGATTTGTAAGATATCTTCTTCCAAAGTGAATATATGGTAGGCGAGTATTGTTTACTGGAGCTCGGCCTAGATCAGATATTGGATTACTTTAATCCAGAGTGGGGGAACCCCATGGTACAGAATGATCGATAATAACGAGGTAGTTTTGTAAGATATCGTCTACCAAAGTGAATATATGGTAGACGAGTGTTGTTTGCAGGAGTTGTTTATTGGAGCTCGGTTTGGATCAGAAATTGGATTACATTATTCGATATTGGGGGAACTTCATGGTACAGAATGATCGAGAAATGACGTGTTATAAACAACGATATTTCCATCTCAACCTAGTTTCAATACTAAACATAATAACCACTAGTAAAGCCATGTACTGGAATATTTACCCCAATATTATACACAAACAATATACTGTACATACTTTAAAATACGTCAGTTTGTTGTCTAAAATTGTCAGTTTGTTAAAGACTCTTCTAATTATGATTTACTGTCCATGAATGTTTGGATATGAACTAAATCTGTATTTTAGCTGTTATATAATAGTCGGCATTTGTGGAGTAGTGTTGTAGTCCAGCTACTTGGCCGTAGAGTGTTGTAGAGGTTGTAGGCGGTAGGTTTTATACTCGGTCATCCTCGTACTGATATGGCACCCACTCAGTGGTTGCCATTGACTCAGACACTACTATATAAATCTTGGGTGTCCGGGTTGGGTGGTAGTCAGTGTCGGAATGTTGTGTAGAGGAGAAAACTGTGTGTCAAGCTGTCAATTACCTTAAAATGAAACTAATACTACGTGGTTCGAAATCCACGTAAAGCTGTAGGTCCCTTAGTTAACCCCCTAGCCATTTCTGAGCATAAGCCACGTTCAGTTAGTAACCAGACTACATAGGGCATCTAAGCCCATTTAATAATTCTTTTTCACCTTAAAATACGCACATTGGTATCGGGGTTTCATATTCGAGAATTAAAAGATTGGATAATCCATCTGAGAGGACCAATTTGCTTACATTGTCGTTATTTATTTAACATAGTGTCTGACCATTAACAAAGTGATCACTGGTTGTGAATGGATGCAATATGAGTGGATTAATTAATTAAGTCTTTCTTTTTTTGATAATCACAATTAATAAAATGAAAACTTCAGTTGAAGTAAATTTTTTAAAATCTAACCACAACTTGAACTAATTCAAGAGCGGTTTGTACAATTAATTACAGGGAACGAGAATTATTGCAGATGATGTTCCGTTCTTAAGTTTTTATTTTAAATCACGCGACCCAATATTATTTTACTAAAACCATCAGAATAATTTATTCTTATTGCTACCGCAAAACCAACCTCCGAAGCGATAATAAGGAAAATAATTTAAATTCAGGCGAGACACTGGCATCAATACCACTTGTGGTGTTGGACTATATCCAACACCAGGTGTAGGCGAATTGCACAGACATCGGAATTGGATATCTTAACTATCGGTAAAAATATCTCCGTATAGTAACCACATTTCTTCACTGTGTGGTTTTTCTTTTCTTTTTATTTTCTTATTCTTCACTATAAATTTTCTAACTCAAATAATAAGAAAAAAAAGAGTACGGTAATTTAAATTATAATAATGAGATTTGAGATGTCGATACAGCATGTGCGTATTATGAGACAAATGAGAATGATTACATGACTGTATGATGGGTATACCCTATAGATGATTTGTGTAGTCTTGTTACTAACTGAATTCGGCTTAGCTCAGAAAGGAGCGTTTACGAATAGACCAACGGCCAGGGCAAAAAAAAAGAACCTACAGCTTAACATGGAACCCGAGCCACGTAGTATAGGTCTGATTTTTAACTGATTGACAAACCTCATACTCAGTTCTCTTCCCTACACAACACATTTACACTGACTACCATCCAACATGGACATAAAATACGGTATAATTTTAGTGTATTCGTAAATAGTATTATATTTTAACTATTAGAATAAGTAGGCCTATTGTCATGTTATGTCATAAAAGTGTAGAACACGGACAGTGAATATCAATTAAATAAATATAATAACTATCTACTTAACTGAAAATCTATCATGTATTGAGGATTTTCTTTTCAATATATTTTCATGTTTCATTAAAAGTGATGTTTACACCCTCGCAAAAGGGCAAGTGAACGTGGAGCGCGAAAGGCCAACTAGAAGGGCTTCCCAGGCTTAGAGGGGAGCTCAACCCTTAACCTATTTACAGGGTAAACAATAGCTGGATCCTGTATTCTGTGAAATAACTCACAATTTGACTCTAAGGAACAGTTGTAGCCTTCTCTACATAGAAGGTGTCTTGGCTGTTAGTTTTCGACCTAATTTAGAGTAATAAATAATGAATAATTTCTTTTCGTATCCTGCTCCTTTTGTTGCGTTCCTGATTTTGTGGATTTTCTTATAAACAATTAATAACCCAACAATGGTTGGACCAATTCATTTAAAATTGTTCATGCTTCTTTACAAAAACATCAGTATGCAGGAAATAAATATTAATTGAGTTATGTTTAGCAATTTCAAAATAGTGACCATTTAAAAATGATTAATAATTTTGGTGTTCAGTATATTTTAAGATAAATATTTTTTAATGTATACTAGTTTGAAATGGTTAAAGATAGCTCTGTGGATACTTTTTTTTGTTCAATAATTTTGATGTAAAGAAGTGTGCAACATTTGTTTTCGGGTCTTTTTTTACAAAACAAAAAATACAGACTCTAAATAGTGTCGATTTCGAAAAGTGTATAATTTATTTTTTCGTAAATAAGATGTATAGTATGATTGAACATCCAGGACACCTTTTTTGTCACGCCCTGTACACATCACTGCAATATATTTTCATAAGCATTTAAATTTGGTTCTAATAGCCCGATTTTATTGGAAAAAATCCCTTCCATCGTCCTAGCAATATTGCGTATTTGGTAAATAATGTTAGTCACAGCATGGTTAGAAAATTCTGCATGGTTCAGTTGTATGAGGTGTGTTCCAAAAATAACTACAACAGCAAACAAACGTTTGCTACTACAGTTTAACTTTAAAACTCCATAAGGCAGTGTATAAGCATTGATTTTACTTCAAAATCTACAACAATGGCTGTACTAAGGTATAACATATAGTATGTAATGGAGTGGACGAATTTCATGTTGTGGCGCATAAGACATAACTAACAGTGGCAGCAAGAGTTTAACGGTACTGACTCAATGTAGGCAGCCAGATTTTATTAAAAAATTAAATTCGTTTTTTTTTTTTTTTTTTTTTTTCCTGAGTCACCTTTAAAACATTCGCTTTATTTATTGTTAGTGCTAATAATACCTCATATTTATCTTATGGATTAAGGTAAGTCCATTCCAGATACTCTGCAGTAGTGTTCATACTACAACAGTATGTGGGTTTTCTACTTATACCACAGAGTAATTTTAAAAAATAATCCATATAATCTGCAATTATAAGCAAACTCCCATTTTATACGGACTACTATGAAGTAAATTTGTACTAAATAAGTATGTTTTTTTCAATTAGGATTTATACTTGGCCAATCTAGGACAATTATAAGACATAAGATATAGAATAAAACGTTATAATTACGTTATAAAAAAGTTTTATAGCAAGTGAAAATATTTCACTAGATATAAAACCTTTTTATACGTTTTTGTTTTTCACGTTTACATGGTAAAATACTCATTAACTTAGTATACCATTTAAGGAAGAGTTTCTAACTTTCACTACGGGTAATAATATTAAAGAATATAATTAAATAATAATCTTATTAATTCACAAAATTATTACATTCTAAGATTATAGTAAATTTCCTTATTTTTTTTACGATATAAAATCAATTTAAAAAATGTGCAATAATTATTAGACCCCACTGATTATTACTGGCCCTTTCTGAGGAAAAGTCGAATCCAGTAGTAACAAGACTACACTCATATTTCCCTTAAAATACGCACAATATTATGTCGGCGTCTCATTTGCAAGAATGTAAGAATATAAAAACAATTCAATATATTCTCACCATCGGAGACGTAAAAGTTGTCAAACGTTGACTGCTACATAAACTTCCTCCAAACTAAAGCCAGATTCAAAGGGTGAATATTTTCCTTTCGGACACATAAATGACTGTTAGACTAATACATCCCTTTAACCAGCGATCCTTTCGTGGTAAAAGGGTATAAATCCTAGCCAATAGAGGTGGCTCTCTGGATGGTTACCAAGACCTCCGAGTTTCTCTACTAGTTGCTTTACAATACTTTGTCTTGTATACAAACGCTTGATGAACAATAATTACATAAGAAAGCATATGTTAACTTTCACTTTCTTATTTCCAATGCGTACTTTAGTTAATGCAACACTTATTGGATTAAAATAATGCATGCTTTATATACATATAGATAGACCGCTTAGAAAGTGACTTACTCAATGCACTGATGCGAGAGAACCAGTAGGTGGTGGAAGTGAGATAGGGAACTACTCTTCTCCCACCGTGTCATTCCACTTACAAACCGTCATGAGAACTAGGATGGCGGTAGCCACGTGCTAGTGGCACTATAGCAAGCTCCGATCACCACGTCAGTACCACAAAATTACACAAATATACTCAAATAGCTTGGGGGAAAAGTGATGGGTCTATCTATAACATGTATTTATGTATGCAATTACGGTTTGGAGCGAGGAGAATTACTAGACGCTTCTTTTAGTTAAATTGCAAAACAAAGCTATTAATTATATTTTAAATGGTATTTTCGTGCCCATAGAATCATTATATTTCTCTGCATTTACGTTCTAGAAACTCTCAGCTTTGTAAAAAACCTCCCTTCTTTTTCGGCCCACGTTAGTCTTAGAAAACTCGGAACGACAGCTTATACATTTTTCCTCACTTACCTTATTTTTTTAAGTATTACCTCTACTTCTGTGCTTCCTTATTTAAATATATTGTCTCGAAATAGAAGCACGAGTCGCAAGCACAGCTAGCTTAGTACTTGCTCGGTGGTCGTAAGAGCTGTAAAAGGCACGTATGTCATATCTGTATCGCCAGATATAGGTACAGTACAAGTGAACGTCACACAACACAAATATATTACGATCTAAGCACAAAAATACTACAGTACACGTACAAAACGTATAGATATATTACAATATAACCACAACATATACAAATATAGGCTACTGGAATACAAGTTGACTCTTTGTAGGGTCAATTACAAATCAACTACATATTATACTACAAATCTTTCCTCTGGATTGAGAAAGATAAACGTGGTCTACCCAAATCGATTACACTACTATTTGAAAATTTTTTACTTATAATGCAGTATAATTGAGAATTTTGTATTGATATTGTGATATATTTGGACATTTTGTATTTGTACTGTAGTATTACTGTGCATTTTGTATTTATATTGTAATGTAGGCCCTGTTTGTATTGTGTACTTGTATTGTACATAAAATTTTTTTTCTTTTAATTTTGACAGAAACTTCACTAGCCCAATCGCATGGGCCAACAGGCCTGTGCGTGAATTTCATTCAACGAGTGAGGTGGTGACCTTCAGCTCAGTTTGAATTCGAACCTTAGGCCTTGCCCTCCGCAATTAGAAGCCTTGGGCAGTTCTCAATGTCTTAGCTAATACTACAATTGCTAGTTATATTTTATTTATAAAATTAGATTTGCTTCATATAACTTATTTGTCAATTTTGAAACGTAAACAATTACATAGAAATAATTCTAAGTAACTTTTCTATGTAAAAAAAACGTAACATTCTACGAGGAGCTTGAAATATATCAAGGAATATAAGTCTTCTTTGATTTTTCTTTAGTCTAAACCTTTTTTTACCAAGACGGCCAAGAGACTAGTCACTATCGTCTGCCATAGACGACAGAATCATTATTCAACAACATCATTATTGTTATGTTAGTACAGCTTGTAAAACAGCTGTCCAGGTTATACTCACGAAAACTGTATTGCTACCTAAGCTACAGACAAATATCGCGAATTCACTCAAATCCCGTATTGACGTACTTGTGGTTTATCACTCCCAACTTCTCCCAAGCCATGAGTAACCAGCCGTCACGCCACCCACCTTGTAATTGTGGGCCTACTCACAAGTGAAATATTATCTTACGAGTAGGTTTTCGCTGATGTAACCGGTATGCTTAGAGTGATTAACAAATATAGGCAATAACCGAGGGGCTCAGTAAGATCTACAGTTGTGGTAAGTTTTGAAATACCAATATAATTTGTAATCTTACTAGAGTACTAATACTAGACACATCGGAAATATCGGTACATTTCGATATATCGATAAATTGTATCGATATCTTCCTTCGATAATATCGACCATTCGATATTTTGATCCAATATATCGTATCAATAAATATTGACGTATTCTCTCTCTCCTCAAAATAATCACGATTAGAAAAACGCATTTAAATTGCCAGCAAAACATGAGCGTATTTTTGGTCATGACATAGTAGTTAGTTCATAGTTTTATGCAGATAAATAATTTATTATTCGATGTATAGGTTACCCGATATATGATATTTTTATTTCGATATTATCGTTGAATCGATATTTCGTTTGCGATATATTGATAATTCGATATTTCGTTTGCGATATATCGATGACTCAATATATCGATATGTTACAAATATTTGTCATCCCTATTAATATTATCAAGTTAGAAACTTAGGGATTATTTAGTCCTCCACTTCGTTATGCGGATATCAGGACACCAAGTCAGTCCCCTTATTTTATATGTATGTACGTAGTATGTCTTATTACTACAGATTAATAAAGATTTTTAATAGCTACAAACTATACCTACCACTGAGACGTTCGCTGCGGTCTTAAGAAAGCAGCCTCTGTTTCTTTTTTCTTTTTTTTCTCCATGGCCTACTCTAAACATGACTATTTATTTGCTAATTGACATGGGACAGTAATGCAGTTCCTCCTAAAAGATTTTATATCATTTTAAACAGTCATTTAAATTTTTAAAACTTAAATGTTAATGTCTATAGACCGATTTTAAGAGCGCATAACTGAGTTAGTGGAGGTCACACAGTGGTACGAACCCGAACGACTCTGCTAAATTCAGACGTCATAGAAATTAATGTCACAGTTCAAAAACTTATTGTTAAAACATGTATTACAATATTTCTTGAATATTTTTAACGTATTTTTGAAGACGAATTGAAACACACTGACGTTATTGTTTGCTTAAGTGACATTGGTTTTGTGCAAATATTTATTTTAACGATTGGATAAAACCTAAAACATTCTCCTAACAGGGTTTCTCTGGGTTATTTTATTTTGCTTTTACTTTCTCCCATATGCGTCAGCATAGAGAAAGTATTGCGATCGTAAAAATTAATGTTTACATGTTGGTCTAAACATCAATTTAAGGGTCCCCTGAACCCCAAAAAGAGGTTATTCGAAAAAAAAACGTTGGTGTCTGTCCGTATGTGTGTCTGTCTGTGTGTATGTGCAGTTTGCTGAAAACGAAACGGATGTATATATTTTTATGAAACTTGGTATGTATATGTATATGTATTTAGCCAATATATCTAGACCTTTTGTTAAATTTTTTGCATTTTAAGTTTTTTTTTTTATTTTATGGGAAAAACATGCAAAAAATATTTTCTCAAAAACTTTACTAACGATTTTGATTAAACTCTCAGCAATCATATGAATTATATCTTAGAACTTAGGCTTAAGCGGCGGGTGTCATAACTAGAATCTACAGTTTCCGGTGTTTTAAATATGAATTATAATTTAAAATGTTTCAGTAAAAACTGCATGTATCTAACTTGACTAGTTTTTTAGTTATGGCAAAAAAAACATAATTGGGAATCAAACAGGTAATGTTTTTTTTTTTTTTTTTTTTAATGTTTAATATGGGGTTTTTTAGTGTTAACGTTTGTCCCAATTCTTTGAAACCATTTATTTAAATTTTTACTAAAAACGTTACACAATATTTACAGCTAATTCTAAAATATGTTTTAACACAAATAGATACATAATTTTAAATTTTACTAATTTCGAACTGTTACTATGATATTCGATATTCTTCGATATCAGTGTTTTACTCGTATTTGAGATTAGTATTGTTCTAAAACAAAAGAAAACTTTTATTCATTACGTAGTCGATGTCTTAATATTACCAGATATAAATTACAAAAGATGTTAACTATCGGTCCAGTTCGTACTCCAAACTAGATTGAGAGTTTCCAAGTGTCATTAATAAATATCATAAAGAGAACTGAGTAGCCGAGGGCTTAACTGGTCGTTCACAATTTATTTCCACCCCTCACTAACTCTGAACGATGAATACCCCCTGAGTGTGAAGCTGTATAACGTGCTCCTTGAATATAAATACTGTAATTAATTCACGATGTGGGGCAAGTAGAAATATTTTACAGTGTAATTTTATTCAGCATTTTAAATATATAGCATTAACTCACATTAAAAAAGCAATCCTCGAAAATCAATGACTGAACAAAGAAATTTACAAACAAATATTACATTAGTATTTATTGCGATAAAACATTACTATATTGTGTAGAATTTTTGAATGCAGAAAGAAGAACTAAACTACAATGTTTATTTTACGTTCTATAAAAACATCTTCAATTGAAAAAGGTGGATCCTCTTGTAGGTTTTTTATGTATTTTATTGATATCTGTTTTTTTCCATTATTTAAAATAGTATTGTATGTCCTTCCCAAAAGAATTACTAATTTTAATTCAGCTCTAAATGCTGATATTTCAATCAGCATCGTTCCATATTTCAAATACGTACTAATATACGTCTTAGATGTTTATAAATATATTAAGAAATCACGTGGTTACAAAATATTTTAAGTCCTGGTTACAGAAGTGCATAATTTTAGAGTTTAGCCTAAAATATTTTTTAATTTTGTTTAAGAATGTTTAAATACTTTGATATAGAGATACTTATCACTAAAGAAGATATTATGTATTATTTACTTGATGTTGTCATTATTAGTATAAAATATATTCCAATTAATTAGTCAAGCCACACAATACCTTATTACTGGCTTTGTTGATGTATTTTAGTGACAGTCCATGTATGCTCAAACTATTGTGTATTACCACAAAAGGTTTACAGGGGATATTATTAACAAAAAACATTGTGTGGAGGGAAAATAGACAGCTGACTAAATGATTCATCTAGTAGTTTTTGTCAGTACAAGAACAACAACTTCAATTAGGATACCTCGTCTGTGGATTGTGTTTTTGTTGATCAAACTTCGGAGCATTTATTTATTTAGAAACAATTTTAACTAAACCAGTACGATAATGTATAAGAAGTTTAAGTAAAAACGTTATGGAAATCACGGTTATTTAATTTTTCTAAACAAAAATTAATATATATATATATATATATATATATATATATATATATATATATATATATATATATATATATTCCTACATAGTAAAAAAATACACCATGTAAGTTTTTTAAAAATTATAACAATTATTTGTAGGATTTCCATAGACTTAACTAAGCTATAAAGTCATTTCATACCAAAAAACCCAAAAGAGCCAAATAATGATTCAAATAAATTCAATTAAATGATTTAAAATTCAAAAAAGAGCAATTCAACTGATTTGTGGAGTACCTTTTAAAAGTTTATACCGACTTTTAATTCCCCCAACACACCAATTACACAGGCATGAAACAAGAAATTCAAATCAACATAAAATTAAACACTGTAAATGTTCAATAACAAAAAGACAATTAATAATCATACTAGTATAGTAAATTATTATATCAAGTAAAAAGTCTAGAAGTGAAAAAATTTTAAAACACTGTATGCAAGTTTTTTTTTAAAGAATAGTGTTTAAAAAAAGTTCAATACTTCTTTTTAATTCAAATTTAATTTATTGTAAATATAATTCAACTGTTATTATTTTATAACATTGTATACCACATTTAGTGTTTTATACAATGTAGATTATTATTATTATTACTACTAATGAACAAAATTAAAAATTACCATGAATATATTGAACACAATATTTATGGAATGCTCCGAACTTATAAAGATGATTTTTTCTTCATGCCAATATGTCGTTTATTGACTATGATACAGTTTATCGATGATGAATGGTTTACTGTTTATGATAACTTCGAGACGCCAACTGCTTTATCTAAATATACATAGAGTCTTATTTCTTTGTATAGTCTCAATTGATTTATTTAATGATCCAAACCAAATCTAGACCAAATAATGTATATATTCATATCGATATTTATGATCTTTACGTATTAGAAATGCTAAGACCGTTTCCACAGAGAAATAAATAAAGATGTCGCTTTCTTTTGGCCGCAGCGAACTCCTCGGTGGCAATTGTAAGTATATACCTGTACTAACTAATAAGTATGTAATAAGTATTCTTTAAGCATCTGTAGTAATAATTACTACGTAGATCCTTGAGGGTTTGGGGGGGGGGGGGATTGACTAGGTACTGGACCTGCCTTAGCGATGAGAAACGTGAGAAATAACTAGTCGACACACATTTAGCGCCCGATTGGATACGACCTCTATCTTCTTCTTCTCTGTACAATGTCCACTTCAAATTTTCACTGAGGGTAAGTTGAACACATGCTATTATTTCTACCTTTATACAATATTTACATACAGTATTGCTACTAGACAAGGACAGATTGTTTAGCTACGAGAGGAAAGCAACAATAGTGGTCAAGGAGATTTCAGTGGAGGTAAGAGATATTGGGATGGAGGGGGGTTGCCAACAGAAAGGTGTCCCAAACAAAAGTTACATAAACCAGCGATGGTTGTTAATTTTTTTAGTCAACATGAGTACCTATTTATTCACACAACTCACTCAAGTCCACATCACGTTCGTCACACAACGTCACATTAGTGCCTGTAGTCTCACGAGTGTTTACGAACCTAACCTCTACTACACTCTCAAACTGCCTCAAACAGTAAAATATAGTGATATCTTTGTAAAAAAAATCGGATACAGGTTTTCTTCTTTTCAAAAAAAATATATATTTTAATTCTACTAAAACAATTATTGGCCAAAATAAAACTAAAGTACTATGGCTTAATTAAACTAATTGTATCCCTTCACTAATTTAAATCGAGTGTTCGAAGTCTTTCAATACTTGCTTCTCCGGCTGAATTAAGACCAACTACCCCCCCCCCCTTGAAAAGAACGCAACGGGCATTCATTGATTATGCGATCCATAGTTTAAGTCTTAGCTCCATAATTACATTAAATAACGATCACTATACCCTATTACTAAACTATTACCCCTACATCACTATTACCCCACTAAACTAATTTGCGAACGCAACTCAACACAGTCAATTCCTTTCCAGGAAGACATCTGATAGTCTTCCTTGGTATACTAATAAAAAAGTTATATGCTGACATATTGAAGCCAAATTTGGTAACAATACTGTATAATTACAGTAACGGTCGCGTGTGTAAAACAAACAAATTTTACAACGTGTATAGAAAACAAAACATCATGGCATATTTTGGATGGGGTTGTAAATACTTACTACTAACATCAGAGGGAATATATATATCAAACTGTACCTGGAGTGTTAAAGTAGTAAGTGTGTAGTATTGTAATTATAGCAAGGTAGTTTTCTCTCCAACATTATTTCATGAATATTCAGTGATAAGGAGTTTTTTAGAATTTGAATACAGACTTGTCACATAATTCAAAATGATATAGTATGTAAATAGAGATTGGCAAATACTCGTACAGTCCTCTTTATTTATTTGTTCTCAACTGTTAACGCCATTTTACAACAAATAAAATGAAAAAATAAATAATAATAATAATTAGTCGAGAAGGCAAACAGTGAAAAATCTTAATACAAGTGAGAAACAATTAAAAACTTAAGTTACAAAGTAGTGAAACATAATAGCAATATGTATAAAAAGTTTTTGTGTAAATCGCAGAAACAAAATATAATATTATAATATATTGATACATGAGTGACAGATAGAAATTATTGAATAAATAATAAAAAGATTTACACTTAAGCCTAAAATTACAATGAATAATGGCTAAAACGAATTAAATTAGAGTATCATCGCTAGTCTTTTAAAATGACAAGACAGCAATAGAAAACAATAAGAAATTGGTATAAATAGATTTAAATAACTAATAATAATTTACAATATAGCAATAACAATAATGGATAATTAATAGACTAGTAAGTAACAACAGTAATAGAGAATTAATATGTTAACAAGCAACAACAACTATAGATAATTTATAAATTAACAGGCAACAACAATAATAATCAGTAATAACTAACAAGCAATGTAATAATATAGGACATTAAAAATATAAAGAAATCGTATTAGAAAGCAAAGTTAATGAAGATTGAATTATTAAATGAGAACAGTATAATGGAGATGATTGAAAACAAATGTCGAACAAATTAGGCTTGGCCAAAGCTGTTATTGGAGAGGGGCTGAGGAAAATAACTTTCCGAATACACCGTGATTTCTTTCTTTTAGGACGAGGGTAAGCTCCCAAAGAAATCAACTGTTGAACACGCAACGCCACCAGCCCTCAAGAGTCTCGAAAACCCATGGTTTAGGGCGTAGTTTGTAGACTGGAAACGCCTGCAGAAGGTGGATCTGGAGCGAGTACCACTTGGAATCAAGAAGATGAATCTGGAGGAGTACCTCTTGGGATCAAGAAGGTGGATCTGGAGTGAGTCCCCCTTGGAATCAAGAAGATGGATCTGGAGCGAGTACCACTTGGGATCATGAAGTTCACCCAACGTAGAAGGCTAGGACAGTCAATGGAGCCATTAATAAGTCTGTAGATGAACATGATGTCATTAATCCTTCGTTTCACGGTAAGTGGGTGCAGGTCGAAATGTGACTTCAAAGTAGATATTGGAGTGTCCAAATATTGGTTCAAATTCGAGTCCCAAAAGTCTGATAAAACGTATTTTGATTCTGTTGAGCAGATCAATGTGCCCGAATTGATATGGTGACTATACAACGGAACAGTATTCTAACAATTACTTGTATAACATAACAAAATATTGGAGAGACCTACAGTATATAAGATTATTATGAATACAGAAGAAGGTTACGGTATGCTGTAGTGAGTATAGAAGGGTAAAATATATAACTATTGAAAATACAGAACACAGCAGAGATGTTTATTGTGAATTCAGAGAGGCTTCAACCAAGTCTGGGTATAAAAATTGAAATACTACTTAATATTAAATACAATATGAATATAAACTTGAGTAAGTGAATACAACCAAATATTGAATATCCGTCTGTGTAAGGGAGGGCATTTATAGACTAAATCCCCACCCTTACATCAGACGTTCAGACGTGTTTAGACGTACTAGTAAGATGTGTAACAAACTAGCTAATCAGAAATGTACATTAATTAAATTAACATTAGGTTTGACAGAAACTGGCGCTAGTTTTACCGTGATTCCTGTAGAACATGTGATCAATGTTACTCTTCAGAAATAACATTAAAATTAATTAAATAAATAAATAAAAATGTACTTTGAACCTTAATATAATGTTATATTTACTATACTAAATTAATTGTATACATAAACATTCAATCTATCCCTCTACCAGACACAGAGCTGTGCAAACCAACAAGCAAATTAACATCTGAAAAAAAAAACTATCAAGATAAAAACGTGAAATATTTTACTCGACGGTAGCCAATGCCCATTTTCTAACAACATAATGACAGCCTTGGATAAGTTTCATCTAATCCACAGATATCTAAAAATACGAGAGAGAAGAATAACTTTTCACAAGGTGTTGGCTTGAGATAAGCAAAGTGCTTTAAAATGTTGGCATGGCTCGTAATCATATTGGCGTTATTAAAGGCGATAAGACTTACTTTACACAAGTTGGTTCCTTGAGATAGCATAAATTTCTTTAAAGGTCGGCATGCCTCTTAATATTTTACAATGATAACAGATTGATAAGGGAGTATTTATTAATGGGAAATAAAATACGATATAATAGCTGCCTCAAGAGTCTTTACAATCTAACCTCTTAAATAACATCCAGTGTTCCATCACTTTACAAGGGCCTGTAGTAATTATGTTTCGTTTCGAAAGCGATACTTAAAATAAAAATTATCTAGTTATCAACGTCCATCAGGCTGTAGAGTAAAATAGAAACGTCGACATCCACAAACATTTGTGTATGTTATTTTTTTTTTTTAATAAAAATAACTGTACGTTTTCTAAATTGTAATTTTTTTTGTATAATAATACTATTCATATTGTAAAAAAGGAATTCACATAAGACTATATTTTTGTTAGCATACTAAGCGTTGGTAGAAATACGCTACAAATACAAACCACACTGCACAAACGTAATGAAATAAAGAATGTATGGATATTAAGTTTCACCATTTGTGATTGCTCTGTCCTAAGGCTAGTAAATATGGTTCACCGGAATTGGCCACCTTAATATTTGTTCATTTTGTACTTATGTCGTAAGTTACTTATGTTCATTTGTATTGTCTTATGTATGGTCAATTTAATCTCATTGGAATGTAACTCTTATCAATACATAAATCTTTTTTTTCAAGATAATGAAACTTAATTCACTAGGTATATAAGGAAATAAAAATAACTCTCTCTCTCCCTCCCTCCCTCTCCCCCCCCTCTCTCCTCTCTCTCTCCTATCTATCTCTCCTCTCTCTCTCTCTCTCTCTCTCTCTCTCTCTCTCTCTCTCTCTCTCTCTCTCTCTCTCTCTCTCTCTCTCGCTCTGCTTCTTTAACTTTGTTCTATGAAAAAGATTATAGATAAATCTGATCTAATTATCTTATAGTATGTTTCATAATAATTACAAGTGGGTACGCTTTTGGTAGCATCGACTATTAGAACCAATGATTGTATCATTCTCAAAGTTCTTTTTACGGGAGTGGAATGATTTGAAATACAGTAATATGAAAGGACTCAACCACTTTATACGTAGACAGATTATAATACAAACAAAGAATGAAAACATAATATCGAATTTGATTATTATTAATAAGAAATATATCGGTCGAACTAAAATAACATTTATAATAAGAATGTAAGAGCACAAAACCCATTTTATGAAATATGGGTCAAGATCACACATTCTGTTACCTTATAACAACTAAAAATAGTTACAGAAGGTTTTAACCCGTGCTTTGCTGCGAGATACTTATATATTTAGGTCCTATTATAATTAATAAATTTTAAATTTTATAAGCACCAATTAGCTAGAAATAATAAAAGACAGGTATATAATTATTAATACTATATAGTTATTTATCATTTATTACACTATCAAGCAAAATTACATACCGTAATGAACTAAACTAAATAGTTGTTATCTTCGTAATTAATAATTAGTATTTCTGTACCATCAAAGTAATTGTCGTAACAAACAACTTTGTTAAAACCACGTGATTATAAAAGAAATTAACAGTTACATCAAAGCAATTACTACAGCAAACAATCCTGATACAACTTTGTAATGCTTATAGAGAAAACTAATGAAAATAAAATGCTATAACTGTAGGTAACAATTATGTTATACTAACAAGTGATTATAGCAAACAATTATGAAGCACTAAAGAAATTACTTTAGCAAACAGTCTTGATACAAAACTTAAAGGAAAGAAAAATGGAAAAATAGTGCAATTGTAGCAAACAATAATGGAAGAACACTACAATTACTGTAAAAAGCAGTCCTGTTACAGTAGCATAATATTTATAGCAAACAATTATGGAACAACCATATAATGTACTTAGAAAAAATCCAATCCTGTCACAACATCGTGATGTTTATACCAAACAATCTAGGATCAACAATTGATGGTAGCAAAGAATCCTGTTATAACAACGTAGTGTTTATAGCACACGGTTATGGGAAAATGGAAAAATTACTGAAACAAGTAACCATGTTAAAAACAAAATATTTTCTATACTAAATAACAATCTTGCAAAAGTTTTGAACAGCTTCGTAATGGAGGATATATATATTAATCACTAGATGCTGTAAAGCTTTGCTGAAGAATCAAAAATGTCCATCAATTATGGTAGTTGTATTTAACTGTCAAATTAATTGTAATTCACAGCCAATAAAAGGCACCGTGACCGAAACACAAAATGGCAAAGGTCTGCTCTCTAGAGCGGTACATTGACCTGCACGCATGCGCATTGAGTGGAAGGCATTGCGTACGTCCAGCTGTGTCATGCTGGTAATTATGTTTATGCCGGAGGTAATTCATCATTGGGTGGGCAGTAACAAGACTACACTAAACGTCTGGTACACATTGGCTGCTCCCTCACTACTCACTACTTTCTAAGCACAACTGTACAGGTTAAAATGCAACTGTAATTTATAAAACTACATGAAAAACTTGTTTTTACACATGTGACTCCTCTACAAAAGTAAATATTATAAGTGCCGAATAGAGGGTCGTATTTTATTATATGTAAAAATGTAATTTCAAGAAGTAAAAGCCTTTTTATTTTAAATCTATAACTTATAGTTTAAATCTATAGACAGTAGTTTTATAGTATATTGATAACTAGAGTTGTCTTTTACATTTGCTGTTTTATTTCTAAATCTATATAGTTATAATAAATAATATTAGTTTAAAGTATTCACTTTGGTAAATTTTTAGATGGATAATCAGTGTCAAAATTACTTCTCAAATTACAAAATATGTCAGAATTGTTCAAAGTTCATTATTAAAGTAAAACTGAAATTGTATAAGAAAACCTGAAATGTAAACATTTATAAAAAGAACAAACATTTCATTTTCTTCCGATACAGCCAATTCTAAAAGATCAAATGCTCGAATAAATTCTTAAATTGTTATTGCTTAGCCATTATTCGTTTGGTATCAATAAAAAAAAACAGTATAACGAAGGTATATTACCAATTTAAATTGAAAATAATAAATCTTTACAAACATTGCTTGCATTGTTCATCAGAATGACTTCATTGCTTGTAATTAAATAATAATTGCATATAATGTAATATAAAATAGTATACCCATAAAACAAACTTCAAGTAATCGTTAAGCGACTAAAGCTTTTAATCAAATAGTTCATTAAAAATGTAAATGGTTTTCGACTCTGGTAAATAAATTGAATCATTGCAGTTACAGTTACAGCATAGTTACATTTCGGTCACTAATCCCTATTATTATTCTCTTTGACCTAATATTGCTAGGAAAACTTAACTAAATCAATTAGAAAACCTCTTAATAATCGCACAAAAATACCATATATTTGAAGATCCCGGCGTATTCACCGACTGACTGCCAAAGTCAAAAGGTGTTTTTGATTAACTAGAAACTTTAAATTTGATTATTGAAGGGGTTTGAGCAGTAACCACTATAAAAATGAAAAAAATGTGTTTCTTTGCTCTTTTTAATGAAACCTCTTGGTTTAAAATGGAACCGAATGAAATAAATTCCAAACTTCATAAAATTAACTTTTTTCAGTGTCATAGATGTGCCCCTCATGTTAATATTTTTCTTTAAAACTCAAAAACTATTAAAAATAAAACATATTAATAACTTTAAAAGCTCAAAGAGAAATACAACTATTAGTATTTTTCTCACAAATCAAATATGGGTGTCCATGTTGGGTAGTAGGTATAAGATATTGTGTTGGGTACACAATTGAGAATCAGGCTTGTCAGTTAGCTGAAAGTCAGACCAATACTACGTAGTTCAGATTCCGCGTAAAACTATAGGTACCTTAGCTGCCCTGGCTATTGGATTGTTATTAAATAGCTCAGTCTATGGATCAGTTTTCAGTTGGTAACAGTGACTACACGCGTGCATGTACAGTCATCAAACTCATTCACCCTTCATGTTCATGCATATATTTAATATCGGCATCTTCATAATGAATAATAGTTACAAATTAAAATATAAAAAAATAAAATGTAAAATATTGACTTTAATACTAGAATAAGATATAAAAACAATATATAGTCTGAATCTAAAGTTTCCGGTGACAACCGCGTCAAGGTAATATCTACAATATTTACAAGATGACCAGACGTTTCGCCCATACTGTGATGTGGCATCCTCAGTGGTTTCTCTGAGACTTATGAAACCACTTATGAAAATGAGAGTCTCAGAGAAACCACTGAGGATGCCACATCACAGTATGGGCGAAACGTCTGGTCATCTTGTAAATATTGTAGATAGTACCTTGACGCGGTTGTCACCGGAAACTTTAGATTCTAATTATGACACCGGCCGCTTAAGCCTAAGTTCTAAAATATATAGTCTATTGTTCTCGAAAATCTAATTTTACCGTCACTCTTTCAAAATGTAAAACCAAGACCACGAAAAACAAAATATTTAGGATAAATATTTACTTTCAAAAAATACCCAAACTAGTCATCAAATTAATTATTTCCTGTTCAGAATCAGAATAATGCGGAGAATGAAAGAAAAATTCAAAATAAATTGTTCTTAAATCCTGGTCTGACAGTCAGGATAAAAGTCCCATCTGTTAAAATTCACGTAATCAAAAGTAATGACAATTCAGACAATAAACTCCATTTATTTCTAAACAAAGGTGTGCTGCAGTGAAGTCGTACACTGTGATTAGAGTGTCAGAACCATTCCTTTATCAATTAACTCTTACAGAACGCGCCTTATTACATTCACTGGAAATAAATCTCAACAACTGGACAATTTATTGATCGATTTCTGTAGTAAAAGCAACAAATCATTCATTATCATTCATTATTTATTCACAAATAAGACGCCGTTTGTAGAGATATGGACGAATATGAGGATTGAATGAATGTAGATGAACGAGTGTTGTCATTGTTACTAACTAAGGTCGACTGTTCCTTAGAAAGAGCTAAAAGTATTAATAGCCCGATAGCCATCTCACGGACCTACAGCTTCATGTGAGATCCGAATCACGTACTATTAGTCAGATTTTCAACTAACTGATAAGCCTAATACTCAGTTCTCTTCACTACACAACATCTAGACCCTGGCTACCACCCAACATGGACACTTCAGACTCTACCAGCGTCCACGCCGTTTGCAATCACTGAGCGGACGTCAAGTCGGTATTTTATGAAGACCGAGTATAGAACCTATCGCCTACAATCTCCACAACACTTTGTCCCCCAAGTAGATGGGTTACAGCACTGCGCCACTAGTTCCGACTTGTGATTCCTTTCATAAAGAAAGTTGGCTTCTCTAAAGTATTCACAGGTGTAACAAAAAATAATTCAGTATGTATGTAGTAGCCAGTTTTGAAAGGGATCTGCTGATAACCCCAAGCTGGTCATTTATCATTGGGCTATTAATTGATAATAATTACTGAAGAATAGTTGGCCTTCATTGTACACACTACATTTTCTCACACGTGCACTAATTCAAGATTCATATCTTGCCAATTAGTGTTTGAAAATAAATAAATAAAATCGTACATGTGCGTGAATCGATCTACAAAAAAAAACTGTAGAAAGCATGATTAATGAGCATGTCTGTAATTTAAAGGAACTTAATAACAGCACAGATATAGAGAGAAAACAAACATTAGCAAACACTGTTAATTACGACTAACAGCAAATAATATCTCCTACCAGTAGACTGATTAGTAATTTGTAAGACATAATTTGTCTATCGACTCTTTTACCCTTGTTTTCAATGTGTTTAATGGCATATCTCTAAATAGTCAGGACAAAATAATAATATATACAAACTTAAAAGATATTACTCATCAAATGCCATAGCTATATTAATAATGATAAATACATTAGCTAAAATATTCTGTCTGCAATATTGTCTTGTTACAAAAATACTCTGGAATTGAACTCAGCACTATTGCATTTGAATTGTCCTGAATGAATAAAATTGAAATTTTATTGCGAAACGTTAAGTGAACATTCAGCGTTTGATGAAGACTCTAAATTAGTCGTAGATTGTTACATTTTAAGTATTAAGGGTTGCTTTTTCATTGAAATATTCATTTATTGAATATTGATAGAAACTCCAAATCTTTCCACTAGCAAATTTTTTGAATTTTAAACTTTTACATTTATTAAGCTAACGCTTAAAAAATGCATACGAGACATACAAAAACATACCACATTTTTATAAAAATTAAATTTCATTTAAAGATAAACTATAATTGTCTTACTGTCTATTCCACAAACTGAAATATATATTTATTTTTTTAACCCATATTCTCAAGCAACATAAGAATATTTTTTATTTGGTGTTTACGAAACCAAAGACTCATTATTTTGAAACAGTTTTGGTGTAAAATATTAATTAAATGTTCATTAGGAAACTCAGCGCAAAAAGGCCAAATTTACTAAATAGTGGCTGGAGAAAAAATATTAATTTAATTTAATAAAATTTAAATATAAAACCAAACAAATTGTAACTATAAAACAATGTTCAAAAAAGGGTAAGAGTTATCCAATATTTCGTTATGTTTGTAATCAATAATTATTTTTAATTAATATTTAAAACTAACCGTCCGTACTCTACCCGTACTTCGTACGAGGTTGGGTATGATTAGCTTAAGTATGTATGATTAAGTATGGTATGTACCTGCTGGCATGTGTATAATGCCAAAATGCGTTGTGGTTAGGTTCGGTGCGGTGCTTACTTCAGAACTGTATAAGTAGTTTGTTTATTCCAACAGCTGATTTATGAAACTATTATAAACAATTGTCAAATTCGTATTGCCATAGGGATTCCATTGATACTTCTTAGAGCCCTTGGGCGGTGCCCTGATGGAATTTCCAAATAAAGATAGGCCTATTTGTTAACCAGAGACTCTAAGAATGTCCATGTGCAAAATTTAAGATGAATGGGTCCAGGAGTTTTGCGTGATTGAGTAACACGCAGACAGACAGACACCATTATATTTTTATTTAATAGTAAGATAACACTTCTTAGATAGAACAGAAATTTATTCTTATCTCACTTCACACTGGTGGCGCAGTGCTGTAACCCAGCTACTTAGGGAAAAAGTGTTGTGGAGATTGTAGACGATAAGTTCTATGCTCGGTCCTCTTAATATCGACATGGCGTCGGCTCAATGGTTGCTATCAGCGTGTACGCATGGTGTACATGTTGAGAAGTAGTCAGGGAAGATGTGTGTAAGGAAGAGAATTGAGTATCTGGCTTGTCAGTTAACTTAAAATCAGACCAATATTACGGGGTTCGGATTCCACGTAAAGCGGCGGGTCCCTTGGTTGCCCTGGATACTAGGCTAAGGCTCTTTTAAGGAGCAATCGACCTAGTTAGTAATAATGGCTACACACGTTCATCTACACTCATCACGCTCTATCAAATATTAGGTTCTGTTTTTGTGCTTGTAATTATAAAAGCCTGCCCTAAATTTATTTTAAATGTACTTAAATTAAGATAGTATTAGTACCAACTTGGCATTTAGCTGTAAAATGACGCTGTCAATACTGTACCACAGTTTTACGACATTGAAGGATTATTATTATTATCGCCCCTCACATTCACCCATATCTCTACGATTGGCGTCTAAGTTTTAAACAAACAATATTGCTACATATATGTTAAAAAAGGAAACAACATATGTAAAGGATGGTTCACAACGAGCGGCTAATTGGTTCATGGTGGCGGCTAATTGGTTCAGGGTATAAACACAAAAAACACCCAATTAAACATCATTGTGGATCTATGAATGTGTTTCAGTACCTCTTTGTACGCAGCGGTTAGAGTAAATAGGTCAGTATATCAGATCCAATATACGGTATATGTTGGACGATGTTTATGTAAAGTGTGCTGTCAACTTGATAAATATATCTAAACCCACTTTCAAAGACGAGTAAAAATAAAATTGACCATACCGATCTAGTGATGGTCACTTAGAGAAGGTATTTCAAAGCAATTAAACGCTACACAACAAAAAACACAAAATACGATTAAAGATATTGGTAAACCGCGTTTACAATCTTCAAACCAGATGGATTCACGAATGAATTAAATGTTGTTGTACTTAAAAAGGAAGAAATTTTTGGAGTGTGACGTTCACTTGCTTTTTTATTTCTACCAACGCACGTACTTTGTTAATTGAGAAACTATTGGAAACTTATTTTATTCTTTTTGTAGCCCGTGGTTTTTATTTGACTTTGAAGAAAATGTTCGTTTTAAATAAACGATTTGCTGATTGATTCAAACAAATTTAGGTCTAAACAATTGCACAACGTTTCCTCTGCTTTATATCAACAAACCTCTACAATGTATTACGTGTGTGAATATGTTCGTAATTTTAACTGTTTGCAGAAATGTAGCACCGGAATAGTGATTATATTATGAATGTATAGATCGCATGAGTTTACCAACGGACTGCTGGAATATTAGCCATCTGCCAACCCCCAACTGGGGAGGGGTTCCCTATGAAAAGGGCAAGTAGTTGCGTATTGAACGCCAGTCGAGAGGTTGTGAAATTACATTTGACAGCAAAAACCTCCCAGCCCCTGTCCGTGCCGCATTCTCAATGAATGCGATATTTCGTTTTCAACACAAAAGGGCAACTAGTAATGTTTTATTCAACCCAGGATAAACAAAGGGGGATCTGTTTGTAACCATATTTGGAAATATGTGTGTTTATAAATATGAAGACCTTGGCCTTGTGCTGTAACCCAGCTATAAAAAGAATACGTGTTGTGTGCAATAGATTATATGTTTAGCTCTTACTAACAATTGACATCCACTTAATGGTCGCCATCGATGTGGGTACTACAAGAGATATCTGGAGTAGCCATGTTCGGTGGTGGCTAGGGTACAGTGTTGTGTAGGGAAGAGAACTTAAGTTTTTCAGTTAGCCGAAAATCAGGCCAATATTACGTTGTTCGGATTCCACGCTAAACTGTAGGTCACTTTGCTGCTCTGGATATTAAATGGCTCTTTCTGATGAACAGTCGACCACTGAGCAACAGTGGTTACACTCATTCGCCACTCAAATTCGCCCATATCTCGACGAACAGCGTCGAAATTAATGAACAATTTATGATTTATTAAAGTTGGAAAAAACAATATCTAAACCACAGTTTAAGATCAAGTCATTAAAACTGTTATACTATATAGTATATATTATAGTGCCGGCGTGGTGGCTTTGACTAAGGCTTCGGACTGTGGAGGGCAATTTCCAAGGTTCGAATCCCCACTGAGCCAACGGTCGGTACTTTATTCGTTGAATAAAGTTCACGCACAGATCTGCAGACCCATGTGAACTGGCGAGTGAAGTTTAAAAAAAATACTATGTACTTTAAGATATTATTAGTGAACTTTTTTAATTTAATCATAACTACCCAAGAACAATTTTTAAAATAAATGCCACTAGTAATATTTCGTTCGTTTTATGTTAGAGTTATAGTACAGGATAGTTTCAACGATCTAAATACAGCGTCTCCTTTATGGACTTGAGATCTCAAACATTGTTTACTGTGATTGATCACAACATAAGTTTTTTTTTTTTTTTTATATTTTATTAAATTTGATTTATTTAACGCGTTAACTTCTTTTACTCTATACCATCAAATAATATACTAACTTACGTGTAGTGAACATATACCATTTTGTACTGAACCAACCTTTTTTTAAATCTGTTTTTTTTTTTTTTCATCTGCACTGTACAAACCCTTTAAATTTATGAACTTCTTAACTAATGCTTGTGTTTAATATTTTTGTCCAACTCGTTGTGGCCTCTCTCCATTGGTAGTAAAGAGTTACTCACTAGCCAAAAATTATTCCTTAGTTTTCAGTATGCATTTACAAAATTTTACTCTCCAAACTTGGCCCAAGAAAAGAATACTAAGCCTCTACAACAGGACCTAGATTGTAAATTTTAAACAAGTGTAAACCAGCGTCACTTTTTAAAGAGTGGACCTTTTTGAGGTTGGATTTGCGGCACTATGTTCTCCTAATATAGACCTCTACTTTGTTGTAATACTCGACCTATGCTGACTCCTTGTGGGCCGTCTCCCCTGATATGGCAGAAAACTGATAGTTACTTCAAAAATTATATTTTTAGGTGTATTAATAATGATCTATTAAGTCTTATTGCATTGTCAGTAACCATTCAGAAAATATTGGAACAGTGCGGGACTTATATATAAATCCTGTACATATCTTCGTAGAAATATGTCTTCATTTAGTTTATTTACAAGTAATATATAAATAAATATGGTTGAAGAAAAAAAGATGAGTTTTGGTTGGTGACGCCAGGCGATAAACTACTTTTATACTATCTCAGTTATAATCGGTACTTATAAAATATAAGAGAAAAACATATGTACCAGTATAATAAAACATGTTTAATACCCTACATTAAACTTATCTAATGAACAGTTTCAAACTTACTCCACTAAAGGTCGTCTGAACATAGCCAAAAGTCATTAATCACTTTTGTAATCAGATTAAAAATGATTCGCGGCCAAGTATATTGAAAAACACAATTACCATTGATTAAACTGGAATAAATACCGTACTAATTAAGTATGTACACTAGTTATGTAAACCTTTATCAATTAACAACATGTGATTATAAATAAAAATAACATGACTTCCGTCACATTGTTAGTGGATCACATTAAATGTAATATTTCTTATTGAATTCAACACAAATTACTATTAACCTTCTAAAACACACAGCCCTATAAATATAGTGATGAAGGTTTTAAGTAACACCTGAAGATGATAGGAATTTTATATCTGTCGAAACGTTGTGTTTGTTTCTTAAAACACTTGAAGCATTGGATATCTCCAAATATTTTCCACCAATCATGACTATAAATGTAAAATTAATTATAACATTTTATTATATTTTAATATTCTAAACTGTACACTTAATTTTACGTACGTAGTCTTTCAATTTCTTCCAGTTTTACCACCTTGAAAAAATAAATATGATTAAAGTTCAACTGCTTTCAGATCAAACCTTCATTGGTACACGGAGTATTTGCAGCGGATTTGCGTTCAAGGGCGTCCAGTCTCAATCACTCCATTGTTTGTAAAAAAAAATACACCGGGACAGCCGTGATTGTTTGAGTCTGGTTACAGTTGTCTTATTTGATCTCTTGAATTACATTTGCCATTCTATTTCATGTCATTTATTTGCCAAATGAAGGTTATTTCGATTAACCAAATACGAGGACATAAAAAAATTAACTCACCAGTTAAGGACCTAGGTAAAAAAATAAACAGCTACATTTTATTTAAAATATTTATAGTTGTTTTTGATTTAATTTATATTGATAAATACTTTTCTGGTACATTTTTACTTTGAATGTTTAAAAATTCATTTTGGAGAGTAAAAAAAAGAGGACGTCTTAAAAGTTGTTCCATGATTTCATCAAAATTCACTTCCAAATAAGAAATGTCCACAACCCTTAATTATATACCTAAAAAAAGTTATTTTATGTAATAGGAACATTTATCAGTGATTAGGTTAGTTCATGAGGTCTGCCACCTCAGCTGATTTAAACTGCATTATATTTACATGGGACTACTACCGCTCCACTACTGGACCACAAAATAGCTGATAATTTGAGACAACATTTAGGCCTAATAATGGTTGAGAAATTTATCTATTTTTATAAAATAAATAGCTAACTCCACTGACAATAACCTATTGCGATAGTGATTGGTAAACTTATCATCAGCTGACATAAATTGACGTTTCTTTCACATTATCACTTTGTGTTTACAACATGTGTTTCCGTCGCTTGTCAGCGGTAATTGATAAGGCTCCCTCGGCGTCTGAGTCAAGCCGTTGAATTTATTTTTACTTCGTTCATAAATATTACAAAGATAGTTTTGCTTGCAAAACACTATTTTATTAGTTTTTTGTATGTATTTAAAAACTTGTGATCTAATAATGTTACTAATTTATCTTTATTCCTTGTAACTTTCTTGTGGCTATAGCACATTTATATTACGTAATTTATTAAATAAAATAACACCAAACCATGGAGTCATTCAGGAAGCATTTTAACTCCAAGTTGCCACAGCTAAACTGAGACGTCAGCAAAATTCCTCCCGATGCAATTACGTTGCATTTTCTAAGCGCTGCAACAAAGAGCAACAACATTTTTAACTAATGCGGGTTGTTAGACATTGATCAAGAGCGATTCATCAAAACGGCACAGAAACGGTTCAACTTACTCACAGACTTCTATTAATATTAATTAATTAAGATATGTCTGATGTCATACTCAGCATTAACATAAAACATAAAATTGGGCTCTTTTTTACAAGAGAACTGCCAGGGCTACCAATCTTACAGCCTTTTTTACAACTTTAGGGAAAAACTGAATGTAGGTTAGTTATTATAGGTTATGTTTGATACGCTAAGTTAAATTATGTTGTTTAGGTTAAGTAGGATAGTATACATTTACGCTTTTGGTGGGGTGATAGCTTAGGTTTCCGACAACTAATACTAAACTCGTGTAAGCTTATTGTTCGTATTTTTAATTTCCCAATATAGACTATTATGAACACTACTTGAATTTGGCACTTCAAGTTTCAAATTTTTCGTAGCAACGGTTGAAGGGCCTTTTGTTTTAAAGGAAATACAACTGACTGGAATGATTAACATCTGATAAATGATCACACAAAAAATGATCATTTTGTTAAGCTTACATTTTGTTAAGCTTACATTTTGTTAAGCTTGTTAAGCTCAATTAAGATTAATGAATTCGTATTTTACTGACATGTTGCTTAGTACAATAGTTAAATAAGAGAATTTTGAATTTGAATGAATTCGTTAGTAAATTGAATTTCTTAAGAAATTTTCATGATAAAACAACTTATGAGAGGACCACTGTTCGTGATCAAAATGCTAATAATATGACAATTAAGTTAAAAGTGAAACTGAAACCGTAACTTTCAACTTAGGCCTCTACATTATCTGCCAACACAGCTTCATTCGTTATTCATTCAACGACGCAGTCCTCCCCCCCCCCCATACTCATGCAATTATTTTGTTTGTTTACCTAATGAGTCGTTGAACTCGGCATCAAGTCCTCGGACAAGGGAAGTTTCCACTTGCGACGTTCCCCCATACTGCTGCATCACATTGGAGTCATCACTCAAGGTCACCTTAAACCTCTCCATCTTGTAGGTCATCACTGTATCCTTCTTCTCCACTATTCCCGCCATGGTACCCACACAACACTCGCGAGAAAGATCGCTTTGACTCGGCAGCGCACCGCACTGGCGTCACACAAGGCGCACGCCGAACTGACCCGGTGTTGTCTGTGCCGCCGCGATCTGTCGAACGCGCACGCTCCAGACCAAACACTTAGCTGTCTGGCTTCCAGCGTCCGCATCACATGTCAAACATTCGATCGGTTGGAAGTAAATGCAATGTACAGATCGTAGGTGAGTTGTTAACTTGACTTCTGATTAATCTGTAAAAATTCAGAAGAAATTTGTAGTCAATGAAGGTCATAAAGAGTTGGGGATACAACTATTTTTAGACTGCTAAACATTTTAACAGTATCGCGTGATTGATTGATGGGTTTGTTTGAAGTTATTTCCAACACACTTCCCTAAGGAACACCAGTAATACTACAATGCCCACTTTTCTTTAGGGTTTACTTTTACATGGACAGCTTGCGCTTTGAAATATCCTTGACGGGGTATTAAATATTTCCTTTTATTTTAAAAATATATTTCTTTTATTGGAAAATAACTTGATAAATTAATAGTGCAGACTACTGTAATTAACTTCAAATAAATAGTTACAAAACTAACGATAATTTTACCGGGTGAAGAAGTTGGTGTTTGGGAGTACGTGTTGACAAGCACTTGAAATTTGACTCCCACATAGACACTGTGTCAGCGGCTGAGTTCCAGAATATTTGCCCTCAATTACCTTTTCAAATTTGCTACAAGCGATGTTCTGTTATTAACATATTATGGAAAACATTATCCGCTTATGACTTATGCAGTTGCAGCCTGGGACCACGAGAGTATAAACACCAGTTAAATTTTTACACTTCAAAAACTCCGAAGGCACTCTTGTAGAACTCTTTTCAAAGATGATAATGTTCTCACATTTCCTTCAATATATATTGTCAATTCTCTCCATCACCAAAAAAGCTTTTCGAGAAACATCTTTTATATCTTACATATCGCCTACAATCTTCACAACACTTGAGTCTTCAAGGGGCTGAGTTACAGGTCTACGACACTAGTGCCAACTCAATGTAAAATCAATATCCAACACAAAAGGTCATTGAACCACAAGTGGATCATTATTGACACCCTCTTAGCCCTGGATGTCGTTACTTAGTATCCCCCTAAGTACTTTGAAACAATAACTGTTAGAGAAAACTATGGGGCGGGGCTCAGTCTTAAAATACTTAAAATCGGTGTAGTGTTCAGAAATAAGTTAAATTTCAGTTAGACATACACAAAATGTTTGAAGAACAATAACTTCTTCTACTTCAGAAAATAAACTCATTACATACTCGAATAAACCATAATTACGATCACTCATCATAGTTTTAATCTCTTTTATAAAAGGGCTAATACCTACCTATCAGCCCACACACGTAGAGCAGTATTTACCCACCTACCCGCCTATAGACCTACACATAATGTGGTATCAACAGGCTGTTAATTATTGAACTGAGTTTTACATACATGTCAATACCATTGTACGTGTTTGAGTGGGCAGGCGGGTTGATACCACTGTAAGTGTATGAGTAGGTGGGTGAGTTAGTACCACTGAACTTGTATGGGAGGCTGGTTGGTACAATACGGGTTGAACTTCAAAAAGGTTGGTTCGCGTATGGGTGGGCGGGTGGGTCAATAACAATGTAACTGTTTGGGTGGACGAGTGGGTGAGTCCCACTGTTCGTATATGGGTGGGCGGGTGTGTTAGTACTACTGTACATGTATGGGTTGGCGGGTGGATGTTAATTGACTATGTTATATGTTCGTGTCAATGCAATTGTACGTGTATAGGTGGGCGAGTGGGTTAATACCACTTTACGTACATGAGTGGGCGGTCATATTAGTACCACTGAACTTATATGGGAGGACAAGTGGGTTAGTAAGACTGTTGTGTATGGGTGGATGTTAATTGTACTGTGTAATTCGTTTGTGTCAATTCCAATATACGTATGTGGGCTGGCGTTTGTATGGTCAATACATCTGTACGTGTATGGAAGGGCGGGTGGGTTAGTACTACAGTACTTGTATGAGTTGGGTTCGTAGGTGGATGTTAATTGTACTATTTTATACATACGAGTCAATACCAATGCAGGTGTGTGGGTTAGTGGTGGGTCAGTATCATTGTACATATATGGGTGGGGAGTGGGCTAATACCACTGTACATGTTTGGATGGGCGTGTGGGTTAGAATCTCTGTATGTGTTTGGGTGGCCGGATGTGTTAGTACTACTGTAGTGTATAGGTCGGCGGGTGGGTTAGTAGCACAGTAAGTGTGGGGGCGGGCACAGTACAGTACCCCCACCCACCCTGTTGAAAGACCCTAAGACAGTGGTTCCCAACATAGAGTACCACCTGAGGCCTATGAACTCCCTTTGCTCGTTGGGGGCTTTCAAAGCCCCTCTTAAAGGCTATGCTAAACTGCGATATAAAACTAAATGTGTAAAAAAATTTGATGCCATTTAAATTGTGGCCACTTTATACATGATATTCTAGTTTATTAATTTGTTTTATATTCTGCTAGAGCAGTGTTACCATTTAAGAAATTTTAATTTCCCTGTTTACAAGAAATTTGACAAAACATTTCGCTTTATATTTTAAGTGGTTTGAACAATCTGAATTCAATCGGAAATGCTTTTGTCTACCATAGGTTGGAAAACACTGCTTTCAGCATTTTCTTTAATTTATTCTGAAATGTACATTATTAAATTTGGTCATTAAATAGTTACAATTTTATTAAGTTGTAAAAAAATTTTAATTGGCTAAGCAAATAAATAGAAATGAAAAATTAAAAATTTGCCTACCATAGGCATAAGTAGGCTGTGCTGACCAGCTCCTGATCACTTGATGATTCAGCAGCATCAGAACAAGTATGGTAAGTAGACCTGATAACCCACACCCCACAGTTACAGAACTTCAATGCAAGGCATGAAAGGGACACCTTCCAGCTAGATCAGGTCATTTTTACTGTTTTTTTGCATGTGATGCTACTGTGGAACATGATTAAATGACATGACAAATGAATACATAAATTTAATTAAAATTTGCCAATCCATTATTTTTTGACCATTATTTATTTTGTTTATTTTTTACATTCATTTACTTCCTTACACATTACATTTTTACCAAAAAATGTTGTTTGATTTTCATTACTCTAATGTGCTATACAGTTTCAGCTTTTCCCTTAATTCACGATGGTTTGATAGTTGGAAATAATCGGTGATTGTTATTCATTTTTTGTGAATCAACACCATAGTTATAGTTCTTTATTTTATTATAGTAACATTTTATTGTAACCAAGGTAAAAAAGTTTGTAAATTCAGTTAATTTACATCTTAACTACAAAAAAGCTAGAATGAACCTCACATTATTTAAAAATAAAAGCAGCAATTTAAAGTACAAGCTTTTAACGAGATATATAATTTCTTTAAAACATCTCTACTGCTATATTCGTTGCTTATATACTGTATGGCTTTCAAGATCAGCCACCAAACTAAAAGAAGGAAGAATAAAAAAAAATGTTGAAATTAGAGGAATAAACAGTATCAAAAGAAAATATAAAATACTAGTGTCATAGTGTATTTATATCTCGTTAGAGAGCTAAGTCCAGGTTTCATAACTATTTAACACCCGCTTCTCTGCCTGAATAAAGACCAGCTAATCCAAGAGGAAAAGAAACCAATGGGTAATCATTGACTAATTCAGATTAAGAACAATAATTAGTCATTTATAATACAGTAATATATATATATATATATATATATATATATATATATATATATATATATATATATATATATAAAATGGTGTCAGACATTACAATGTAAATGGTCAAAAATCATGATTTAGTCTTAAAAAAAAACATCAATAATGCATATTATTACACTAAAACAAACTGCTGCTATCTTTGTCAATATCATTACACCTAGTACTGATACCACAGTATGTATATGGGTGGGCGGGTGAGTCAGTACCACTGTACGTATGTGGGTGGGCGGGTGGGTCAGTAACGTATATGGGTGGGTAGGTGGGTCAGTATCAATCTACGTATATGGGTGGGCGGGTGGGTCAGTATCAATCTACGTATATCTGTGGGCGGGTGGGTCAGTACTAGGTGTAATGTTTTACAGTACATTACACATTACAGTACATTATTCAATAGATCATTCCTCTAAAGAATAATGTATAAAGGCTTACTAGTCATAAATATTTTGAATTTCTTTTTGAATTTCTCAAAATCCAATATGGTTTTAATTTCTAATGGTGACAAGTTAAAATACTTAATGCTAGCATATGAAGGTTTTTTACATAAAATCTATGGGAATTAAAAAAAAAAATTAATCTTTATGTCTGGTATCATATGAATGGCTAGATCTTAGCAAACATGAACTATTATAGTTTCTTTTTAATGCCAAAATTAATCCAAAAATATACATACATACAAAACACATACATTATACCTAATGCTGGAAATGTTCCTTGGCTGATGCATAACATTTCAATTTTATTATTATTCTTATAGCTATATTTTGTAAATTTAGGATTTTTTTAAGATATCAGTTGAGGTGCTAGCAAACAAAATCATACAAAAAGCTAGATGAGAGTGTACGAATGCAAAATATCCCAATCTCATAGTTGTAATATTACAAACAGGTGTTAGTTTTCTCCATACAAAAAGTCCTATGGATATCTTTTTTATAAACTCTTATCTAAATGAGAGTACCAATTAAGGTTGTCATCAACAGAAATACCCGAAAACTTTGTCTCATTATTTTCTTTCATAAAATAATCATTTAAACAAGTATCTGATACCCGACAGTTATTTTTCCTTTGTTTGATAGAAAAATTTATAAATTTTGTTTTACTGGGATTTATTAAAAGGTTTAATTCAGCTAAATATTGTTGACTAAATGAAAGTTGGGTAAAGGCAAACATTTTATTTCGTTTGTATGATAACTATGCGATCCATAGTTTAAATATCAACTCATAGCAATCACATGACTGATTATTTTCCATTCCCCACTTGTATTTCCAGTAGTTGCCTCTTCCTAAACGCAAGAACCGATGATGGTCATGAGGTCTGACACCAAAAACTTGTGTTGACCATCAAATATATCCTAAGGTAATGCTCAGTTGGTTTTTGATGGAATTTTGTTTGAAACTATCTGGGAAGTTTGTTGAAGAGGTGGTTTTCTATATTTTAGTCGCCCTGCACCTTGTGGAATGTCTTGCAAAATGGGGAAAATCTGAGTAGATAGAATCTTTTGAAACTCTCTGAGAAACGCCTCGTTGCGTCTTATATCCGGAGGAGCTATATTGCACAGCTCTGGAAGTTATGGTAGATGGGTTGCAGTGAGGAACCGCTGATAGCCCTCATGGCCCTAATTAGTTGTATATCAACCTCTTGTACATGTATGTTGCTTATGAATAAATCATCTTACAAACCTTATCAAAGCTTGTATTCGAACCAAAATTACACTTATTAAATTGTGTAAATATATAAAATGTAATATTATGTAAAATTTCAAAAATCCCAATTAAATGATATGACAATTCCTAATTTTTAATTGTCGTGATTTGACAAAGTAAATCTAAAAATATTTCTCTGGCAGTCATTAGAATAATAATTATAAAATGTACAACACAAAAATATAAATAATTAATAGATAAGTAATAAAAACAATGAAACTGATGACCCGGCAGATGCTTTTCAAATGGCCATAGACCAACAAATACAAGAAGGTAAACAAACACAACTGAGACTGCACTGTCAACTTCTGAGATAGTAAAATAGCAGGTACTCAAGGTCAAGAGTGATACCAATTGTGCAGGTCAACAAAATCAAAAACAATACTAAACCTGGGTAAAAAATTACATCACGCAGTCACTCAAGTGTTAAATGGTCTCAAATATCGGTAACAGGAGCATAAGCTGATTCTGGTATGTAACCATGACACCAACAAGTTCAGTAAAATGTTGATGAATCTTTTACATCATGTATTAAAAAGAGGTTGTTCCTTTTTCAGTTTTGTAAACATTGTCTAAAATTATTTGGGAGGATAAAAATGATTGAATACTGTAATTTTTTAAAACTTAGAATTCACTTAGCCTTTTACAAAACAAAAACTCCTCAATATCTGCAATTTAATATTTTCATTTCACGCCACACTGATTCTCCTACCCAGGATCTATACGACATTCTAGATTCTCGTGACTTACAATATTCTGTGAACTCACAATTAAGGGATGTCTGCTACATAAAGCAAACCATTGATAATCTATTGATTAACATTCAAACTACTTTGCTTTCTGTTATCTATACTGCCTTGTCTGACCATATCCTGCAGGAAGAGTTATCTCAGAAGGTAATATAACGGAACTAAAATACACAATAGTGGAATAGATTACCTTCTCAATTAATATCTTTACAATAAAGTCTAAGTCTACTTTAAACAACATAAAATGAATTTTAACATGTTATCATATCTTGTCAAAGTTTTACGTTTTATTTACTTTGCCTTTTATTTTAATACTAAAAAAAGAAAAAAAAAAGAATTTATGATTACACAAGGTATTCTCAAGCCAAGACATATGTTAGGTTTAGTTGTATTATTTATTACAGTAGAATCCTGCAAACCCAAACTGGTGTGGTGCTTGGGTTTTTGAAATTTTAAGGTGATTACGAAGAACAAAAAGTATGATTATTTCGACATATTTACTGAATCACTTAATTGTTTTTCTTATTAAGCCTATTTCCCACTTGGAAACAATGTTTGCAAACAGTTTGTTGCCTCCATGTTTTTAAACAGTTAGCAAAATGTTTGTCAACTGTTTTGAAACAACAGAGAAACATAAATGTTTGTGATTCATTTGTGTCCACACTAGCAGTACTGTTTCCCCGAGATGTCGACTGAAGAAGAAGTCTTTGTAATGGTTCGTATTATAATCACCTCATTTTCTTGGGCGTACTGGTATTTTTTTCTCACACAATGCCTTGTGTTCATATCAAGATTGTATTTTTAAAACTTTTATTTATTTGTTGTCCTATTTCATCGGAGCTCACGTCAAAAACACGTTTCTTATCCCTGTTCTTATAGCCTGGAGGTTATGTCCAACAAAACTCTACATAAATGAAACTCTTTGATTAAATTTGAAATTTGTTCCTGATTCCACATAGTAGTACACATCAAGAATGGTTACGACCGGTACTGCACACTTGCAAGTTGCCTTGAAAGCACTGCTGACGCCAGATGACTCATTCAAGATTCCTCTTCTGTTCTAATGTCCTCTAGACAGAAACATGTTTGTGTTTTCCATTTGGTTTTGAAAACAGAACACTGTTTCTTGGTCCCAGAAATGCGCTTCAAGGTTTGCAAACAGTTTGGAAACATCACAGAAACAACACAAAAACACTGAAAACAGTTTGTTCCCAGAAATATGTTTGGAAGTGGGGACTAGGCTTCAGGAATATAGCATCTTACAAAGATTACAAATCAAAGACAAAAATCTTTTAAATAAATTTAATGTAAGGTCATTACATTTATTTACACATGTAAGTTTAGTGTGCTGAATGCTTCAGTTGTCGCCTTTAAGTGAGATCTTCCAGGTTGTACAGATTAACGAAGTTTGGGTCTGTCAAACTTAACTGTACACAAAAATTCATATAGTGAACGTTCCAAATTTGGTATACATCAGTAGTATAATTTGTTGATAAGCTATAAGAAATGCAAAACCTTATACATAGAATGCAAATTATAAGATTATAAAAATGTTATAGAAATGGCAAATAACTAACACCCAGTTGACTTAGGCCTGCAAGCCTGTGCATGAACTTTACTCAATGACTGAACTGCCAACCGTTAGCTCAGTTTGAGGTTCGAACCGCGGACCAACATTCGCAGTAGGAATCCTTACCACTGAGTCACTATGTCACACCAAGACAAGGTACCCTTTTGTCAAGAAGAACCCCCATATCCTGAATGTATAATACAATACAATTGGCTATAATTTATACACCAATATTGTTGACAGTTTTGAATTTTTTTTATTTTAAAAATATTATGCAGCCCTTGACAGTTAAAGAATGATGCAATGAACTCTTCATAGGAGTTTACTTTACAGAACTCTGACTCCTTTCCTTAATTAAATAATATTTGCTTTTTCAGGGTGTCCAGCAAACTCCTTTAAACAAATTCCCTGATTTTTCCCTGACCCATCCATGATTTCATAAGAAATGTTCCTGACCCCAAATTGACATAATTACATGTATGTCTATTTAATTAAATTAAATAAATTGTGTACTATCATATACATCTTGTTATTTACAGTCAATTACAACTGACTACAGAAAGGTCAGTTTTTTAACAGATTTTTTGTAGTGCACCTAAGCATATAGTGACCATTACAAACTACAACACTATGTTCTTGTTAGAATTTTTCAGGTTTTGTCTCAAATTCCCAGATTTTTCCCTGACTTTTCCAGGTAATTTAAAATTCCCTGACTTTTCCCTGTTGCTGGACATCCTGTTTTTATGTTCTACACTGATGGTTCACAGTGGTAAACCTCAATAAACTGCATCCAAATATCATTTTTGTTTATATGTGCCTGACTCCCAAAACAGCCCCTACAACTATAAACAAGAACACAATAGCCGAAAAAGAAATGAACTGCGCCAAAATGTATAACTTGACATTATGATACACATTTATGTTCTCTTGCACCTTCTAAGATCAAACACAAGGACTGTACTGAGTGTGGTTCACATTGCCATGAGCTGCACTGGTGTTTTGGTGCACAGATCTGTTCTCCGCAGTAAATACGTTAGCTCTACATCCGGGAAGTGTATCAGAAATTTTACCTTTATTCGGGATTAGGACACGGGACTTTGAGGTACTATAAAAAATTATTTAATCAACGTAGCGCAATGTAATTGGTACCATTTGATGCAGAATTTCATTATCTCTACATTTTAAAAGGTTGTATATTTTTATCTAAAATAATAAACAAACAACAAGCGATATATAAATGAAAAGACAAGTGATGAGTCTAAAATTCTCACCGCAAGGTAACAGAAAGCACTAAAATTGTTCATCATTGACAAAGGCTGCAGCTGAAACTAATTGGCGGAAAGTTTATTTTACCATTGATGAATAGGGAAACTGATTCTCCTTCCAGTGGTAAAGCTTGAAACGGTGTAAAATATTTTTACAATAAATGTCCCGCAAACCCGTACTCTTTTAGAACTGGACACAATCAACTATATTTAACTGGACTTTACTTTACTGTAAAGTCTGTACTGGACTTTACTGTACTAAGATGTATGATCACTTCATTCTAAGAAACAGTATATCTACTTGACTTTAAGAAATAACACACCTAAGTTTTGTTTCTACGCTCATCTTCTGCAAGTATAATAAGTGGGGTTAGAGTACTGCTAATTGAAATTACTAACACAGCATATAGTTTTAAACTTCGGCAGTTGTTAAGTGATGGTATAAACATAAACTCAATATTTTTAGAGTGGCAGTATCATTTTCTCTTTTAATAAGCTAGTTCATATGATTTGGAACCTACTGGAATCAAATCTTATTTCTTATATACTATAACAATATTTGAATTGTATTCGTTACAAGGTTAAAGCATAGGAACAATATATAAAAAGAGAAGTTAATGTTCTTTTTATTACATTGGGACAGGTTTAAAGTAAATAAACAGTTATATACAAAATAATTTGTATTGTATGTACAGAGTCGTAACTACACCAAACAGCAGGTTATGTGTAGAGCCTTATGGAACCATCTGCACCAGAAGTGAATACCCAGGGTTGAGTTGGGTGAAACAACACGTCTAAGATGCCAAAGTCATTGGTAGATTCGTGATTACTCAATCTTTTCAATGGGACGATCAAAGCATTTTGAAGAAGATCACTGAAACAACACAAATTCTATTTAAATTTACTTTACCCCAGATGTAGAGAAATAAAAATAATCTTTATAATGTGGGACTTATTTTTGTAATTGGTAACACTTTTTTTTAAATCAAAACAATAACTAATTATAAATATTTTTTACTGTAGAATATGAATTTTTCTCTTCGTATGTAAAGCAGTTGTTTGTAAAAATTAATATCATTACCATAATATGGAGCTAAGAATTTATTACTTATCATAACATAGGCCCCAGGGATCTATTTTGGGCCCACTATTATTCTTGTGTTATATCAAAGGCTTTCCAGATGTAATGCAGGCAGGAGGCTCGGTATGCCTTTACGCAGATGATGCCAATATCACAATTTCAGGAAAAAGTCTGGAGGATATTGAGCTCAAATCGTTCTTAAGTCTCTCGACAGTTAAAGAATTTTCAAATAACAAAAATCTTTCATTAAATTTTAATAAATCAAATTTAATAAGTTTTAATACAAAACAAACTAGATCAAAACTGGAGTTGGATAAACATTTAGATAATTTAGAATTGAATCAGGTTGATAGCATAAAATTCCTTGGCCTTATATTAGACCAACATTTAAGCTGGGATAGACATATTGACCATGTGGTAAATAGAATGTCTTCAGGACTTTAAGCCTTGCGACAAATGTCAAAAGTTTGCAATATGGAAACCTTAAAAGCAATATATTTCTCAATTATAAACTCACACATGTCCTATGGTATATCTATATATGGAGCTACAACAACAACAAATTTAGATAGAATTCTTCTCAAACAAAAAGAGGCCCTGAGAATCATTTTTCAAATAAAAAAAAGACAAACTGTAAAACCATATTTTTGCAATTGGGAATTATAACTGTGTATGGTTTATAAATTTATGAAACTGTATTATATGTGAAAAAAATTAATATTTCAACTCAAAATCCAAACTTTCACAATTACAACACCCAAAGTAATCGGTATGTTGAACCACATAAATTGAAATTGTTTGAAAAGAAAGCCAGTTTCATTGGCACTAAGTTTTTATTTAACCTAGCAAATAATATTTTGAAAGAACAAAATTTTAATATTTTCAAAAAATTACTTAAAAATTATCTTTTATCCTTATCACTATACTCTTTTGACCAATTCTGGAACATAAGTGCTACAAGAGAAACTAAAGGCTGAGCAGCACTTAAATTTATTATTAACAAAATTGGTTACCATTAAGATGAATTACATTTCTTTTTTTGTGTTGTAATTATAATTAAGTATTTTAATGCAATTAAAATGCGAAACACGAATATAAGATATAGAAATAATTAAAAAATTAAGTGATAAATTTAGATAAGTTTTATTATTTAGAACTACAAAATTTAGTGTGTTACGGAATATTTTTATATCTTATAACAAACTTTTAGATCATAGGTATTCATCTGTTGAAGGTAACCTAATCTATTCATTTGTTTATATCACTTGGTCTTATCAATGTATATGATGTTAATGAATAATGTTACAATATATTTCTTTACACTATTCATGTAATTAATGTTGCATAGATGAATAAAGAGAATTTGTATTTACTCTGAAAATAATTGAACAAATGTTCTAGATATAAGGTTAAGTTAGGAGTCTGCCGACGCTGTCGGCCATGTTGGATTTAATCCCATAAGAATATTATTTTCCAACTGGACAAACGATTAAGTGTATCCAAATCAAACAGTTATTTATAAACAGATTTTTCCAAACAAATTAAATTTGACCAAGAAAGATAGTCACAAACACAAAATAGGCACATCCCACAAATTTTCAACACCACAGGCATTTTCTTCAGGTGAGTAGAGTGAGTGAGTGAGTGAGTGAGTGAGTGAGTGAGTGAGTGAGTGAGTGAGTGAGAGAGAGAGGGAGAGGGAGGGAGAGAGAGAGGGAGGGAGAGAGAGAGGGAGATGGAGAGAGACAATTTGACAATTCTTTATTTTACCTGCCCTGATTTGGACCGAAGGTCCACTCTTCCACCAGGACAGGGCCAAAACAATTACAAACACATTACAATGGTGAGTTGTGGCTTTTTAACAGTATTATTATTTAAATCTAATTCATATCTAATTTCTATATTATAACATATTAAACCAATTAAATCCTATTTATCTAATTTTAGTACTAGTGTTATTAATC